>JADBJO010002676.1:160728-233228 GCA_016801955.1 Conus betulinus | reverse complement strand
GTTCGTCCCATCCGTCCAACACACACACACACACACACACACACACACACACACACACACACACACACACACACACACACACACACACACAACTTCACGTCTTATTTTAAAAATAATATTACTTCCATTAAAAACTGATGAAATAAACTGCAAACCAGGTTGAAAGTCTACACGAAGCAACACATGGAACGAAATTCTGCGGTAGAATGACGAAATACAACAGCAGTCATACTGGACGACCATGGCGGCCCGACACATCGACTGTCATGGCGGTCCTGGAGTTATTGAAACGTCCTGCTAACGAACGTTCTATCTCCGATTTCGGTCCAGTCATAGTCAACATTGAGAAAGCCACAAAACGCCAAAGGACCAGACAGGCAGCAAAGGTCTTGTCCAGTAATCTCCTAATCCAAGACTGAAGGAAACGAAGCTGTCTGTTCAATTGTTCTGACCGCTGGCTGTTTGTCATGGCCTGTCCACACCATGTGAACCGCAGTGTGGCATGGCCGGTGAAATCAGACACTGGGAGTGGACACCGCCACCCAGGCCTTGATTGGGTGCTGGGCAGTGGATTAGTAACTGCTTTGGGTGGTTGACATGCAGGCAATCCCTGAGTAAACAAGGAGATTATCAGGGTCAGTGAGCATCGTCGTCGCTGCACCCTGTTGCATACCCCCCCCCCCCTCCTCCCTCTCTCTCTCTCTCTCTCTCTCTCTCTGATCAAGATTGTTTCACATTTTTGGACTCCATTATCCTGCGCATGGCTTATTTTGCGGATCAGGGGGTTGTTTTCGTTCCTGTTAGTTTCTCTGTGCGTATGATAGCTGGACAACAAAGACAGAGTTGTTTGTGGGAAAATATTCGAGAAATCTTCCCTCAACTGGCGAGAAATTTGTGTGGAAGAAATCATTTGAGAAGTCTTCTTTCTTTTGGCAAGGACTTTATGGAGGAAATCAAGTGACAGATCTTTTAGAGATCTTTCTGTTGGCAGGGTCTTTAGTGGGAAGTCGTTTGAGTGATCTACCTTCAACTGGTAGGGTTGTATCTGGGAATATTTTTGAGAGATTTTCCGTCTGTTGGCAGGATTGCTTGTGGGGGGAAGTCATTTTAGATATTTTCCTTCTATATGCAAAATTGTTTGTGGGGAGAGTCATTTGAGGTATCTTCCTTCTATTGGGAGGACTGTATGTTGGGGGTGGGGTGAGGAAGAGTCATCTCGGCACGGTTGTTTTGGGATCAGTGCTCCCAACGGTTTCCATGGTGACGTCACCAGGGTGTAAACACTGACCGAATGTCCAGGGAAAACTTCGTTCGCCATCGAGTAAAACCAGCGTCCTGGGGGGGGGGGGGGGGGGGGGGGGGGGGGGGGGGGTGGGTGTCAAACTTCATTTATTAATTAAACAAAAAACTTTTCAGTGCGCAGGGTTCCGTCCGCTCTTTGGCCAGTTTTCATTGATAGCCTTGAAAACGCGCACGCGCGCGCCCATTTGTGTGTGTGTGTGTGTGTGTGTGTGTGTGTGTGTGTGTGTGTGTGTGTGTGTGTGTGAATATTTACAGCTATTGACAGCAGATTGAGTGGAATGGGGAAGATGGGTGGGGGACTATCACCAGCCTGTCAGTCCGTCAGTCTGTAAAAGTGCCCAATGGTCTAACAGCACGTGGCGATCCGAACAAAAGAAAAGAGGGTGTTTTGGGGGAGAAGGAGGGATGGGGGAGGGAATGAAACACGATAGAGAAAACAATGCCGGCCACAGAAGAAAACTGAATGAAGGGTGCATCATAATACGTCCACATATTGCGAATGCCTGTGTGCCTGTTCCATACATGCGCTTGCATTTTTAGACATTCTTACTTTGTATTCAGGTGAGAGGTCAATTCTTTTTCTTTTTTGTTCTTTGTTGTTTGTTTTTTTTTTTTTTTTTTTTTTTTTTACTATACGTTGATCGACAATTTAATGAGTAAAACTCCAAAATAATTAAGAATACGTTGTGAGGGGATATTGTACAGGTAAGCACCCAATCCTCCCCCCCCCCCCCCCCCCCCCCCCCCCCCCCCCCCCCCCCCCCACCCCCCCCTCCTCTCCTCCTTTCTCTCACATGCGAGTTGAAAAACAAAACAATAAAACACAAAAAGAACAAAAAAAAAAAAAAAAAAAGAAAAAAAAAATGAAAAAGCAGACCCCCCCTACCCCCCCCCCTCCCCCACTCCCCCATCCAAACAAGGGTTGGACAAGTGACCGATAGGTTGGTGGAGATACCGGCAGAACATCGGAAGGAAGTAGAAAGGGATGCCAGTGACGGAGAGGGAAAGCCGCCGGACTGAACGAACGAACGAACGAACGAACGAATGAAATGTTATTTTCCCAGGGTAATGAGATATACAAGTTAGAAATAATCCCCCCCCCTCCCCAGCCTGGGGACACACAAAAAAAAATTGAAAATTATCATAATGCACGTAGAAAACACGCAAGTCGCTCCCGCTGTTTGTCTAGGGGAAGGCTTTACTAAATGCGTATTTTACTCCCGCTGTTTGTCTAGGGGAAGGCTTTACTAAATGCGTATTTTACTCCCGCTGTTTGTCTAGGGGAAGGCTTTACTAAAAGCGTATTTTACTCCCGCTGTTCGTCTAGGGGAAGGCTTTACTAAATGCGTATTTTACTCCTCGCTGTTGTCTAGGGGAATACCTAGATGGAGACACTGACACTGACACTGACACTGACACAATTTTATTGCCATTAGCAAAATGTCCTGTTGGCAAGGGGGCATCATGAGTCATATCAAGCTACAGCGGCTCATAACAGCGACTAAAAAAGAAACAAATGCAAAAAAAACTTCCCTTGTGATGTTACAAGTACTCTTAGATATATAACTGTTACAAAAATGATCAACAAATCAAACACTCACAACAATTCACACACACAAACACACACACACACACACACAACACACACCGTGTGACGCACAAGTACTCCTTACGCACGCACGCACGCACGCACGCGCGCGCGCGTACACATCAACACACACACACACACACACACACACACACACACACACACACACACACACACACACACACACACACACACACACACACACACACATACACACAAACACACACACGCACGCGCGCGCACGCACACACACACACATACACACCCGCACGCATATGCGCACGCACAAACGCAAGCGCGCGCGCGCACGCACACACAATATACCTTTGACTTAGACTATCAGGTTTATGAACGTAACTGCTGAGCCAATGTATCGTTAAAGAAGTGATTATCTTACTCTTCGTGATATGCTTTTTACCAAATGTACGCGCTTCTGAGACATACTTCGCAAGTTCTGCTACAGTTTTTTTTTCGTTTCCACTTGCTAAAATCGCTACTAAATCTCTTTTTTGAGCAACTGATTTATTGAAAAGTGTACACCCTCTGTACGGATATTGGCGTATGCGGCACCATCAAACACAAAATGCACTTCATTCTCAACACTGTCTCTTTCTTTACACACAGGACAAGATTTATCATTTGAGTTTTCGAACCATTTTTGGTTTGGGTTGAGAGGGAGCGTTCTGGTTCGAAATCTTGCTGCTAAACTATATTGAAATGATGAACCCAAAGATCACAGAATGTACGGTTCGTTCAGTGCTGTTTTCCCCGAGTCTGGAGTGTCAGCCTAGACTCCTCACTGACGGCGGATTGTTTCCCGCTCACTGATTCACGTTCCCACTGACAAAAACAAACAAAACAAAACAAACAAAAGAAAAAAAAAAAAAAAAAAAAAACAAAAAAAACAGGAGAACCCAGAGGCTTTGTGTGTGTGTGTGTGTGTGTGTGTGTGTGTGTGTGTGTTGTAATGAGGGGAATGGGTCGTGTGCGCGCGTGTGCTTAAAGACGTCACACTGCCGCCACCCTGACCATTAAAAGCTGAGCATGAAGAAGAATGGCTGCCTACAAATCTGCTGTTTATGCTAATGGCCTTCTGAGCTTCACTATTCAGCCCTGGAGATAGTGCCTGTCAGTAATGCTTCTTTCGCCACCCTGAGAAGTTCGTATGCAAGAATTCAGCAGTTCTCCTGTTTGTTTTTTTTTCTCTCTCTTCAGTTTATTGACGATGCTCTCAGTAGAATTTGATACATATAGCAAGAACTGACACACACGTTTATACTACGCGCACACACACACACACTCACACACATACACACACACACACACACACACACGCGCGCGCGCACGCACGCACGCACGCACACACACACACACACACGCACGTACGCACGCCCATATATTATTATTGTTGTTATCATCATCATTATTGCGATGATGATGATGATGTTGATGATGATGATGATGATGATGATGATGATGATGACTGTTGTCGTTGTTGTTGTCGTTATTGTTGTTGTTCTTGTGTTGAACACAATACTATTTTGACAGTCCTACCTATCAGTATTCTTTAAGAAAATATCAGACAGGTGCTGGCACAAGCCATGCAGTCAGAGATGTCCGATGTCAGGAAATGGATCCATCACCGGTTATGCATTAACAGCAGTCAGTGTAGAACCGATCGATTCATCACATCAGTGGCTTCATCCAATAGATCCGTTAATCACATCAGTGGCTTCATCCAATAGATCCGTTATCACATCAGTAGCTTCATCCAATAGATCCGTAGTCACATCAGTGGCTTCATCCAATAGATCCGTTAGTCACATCAGTGGCTACATCCAATAGATCCGTTAGTCACATCAGTGGCTTCATCCAATGGATCCGTTAGTCACATCAGTGGCTTCATCCAATGGATCCATTAGTCACATCAGTGGCTTCATCCAATGGATCTGTTTGTCACATCAGTGGCTTCATCCAATGGATCCGTTAGTCACATCAGTGGCTTCATCCAATGGATCGGTTAATCACATCAGTTGCTTCATCCAATGGATCTGTTAGTCACAACACTTGCTTCATCCAATGGATCTGTTAGTCACATCAGTTGCTTCATCCAATGGACCGATTTGGCACTGCATCTCTTACTTCATACAAACTGATCGATTTAGTACTACATCCCTTATTTCATCCGATGGATCGATTAGCCTCGATGTTTGTCTTGGGGAAGACAATACTGGATGTTTGTTTTAGTCCCGCTGTCCATACCGAAGAAGGCAATAACAAAGGCATATTTGGTCTCGTTGTTTGTCAAAGGGAAGGCAATAACAACTCTGTTTCAGTCTCGTTGTTTGTCAAAGGGAAGGCAATAACAACTCTGTTTCAGTCTCGTTGTTTTTGTCAAAGGGAAGGCAATAACAACTCTGTTTCAGTCTCGTTGTTTGTCAAAGGGAAGGCAATAACAACTCTGTTTCAGTCTCGTTGTTTGTCAAAGGGAAGGCAATAACAACTGTGTTTCAGTCTCGTCTCGTTGTTTGTCGAGGGGAAGGCAATAAAAAAAAAAGTGTATTGTAGTCTCACTGTCTAGGTGAAGACAATACTAAATGCGTATTTTACTCTCGCTGTGTGTCTAGGGGAAGGCTATACTAAATGTGTATTTTACTCTCGCTGTGTGTCTAGGGGAAGGCTATACTAAATGTGTATTTTACTCTGTCTGTCTGTCTAGGGGAAGGCTATACTAAATGTGCATATTACTCTCGCTGTTTGTAAAGGGGAAAGTAATACTAAATGTGTATTTTTACTCCTGCTGTTTGTCTAGGGAACAAAAAAAAAAAAACTAGCGTGTGTTTAAGTCTAGCTGTCTGTCTAGAGGAGACAACAGTGGATGTGCGTTTTCTAGGATTTGATCATGGCCAAGTCAGATGTACTTAGTACACAAGAACCGATTTGAAAAAAAAAAAAAAGAAATCACAGACAGAAAGGTTGGGAAGGGGGGGGGGGGGAGGGTATTGGATGGGAAGGAAAGGAGATGAAGGGGGGGGGGGTGGGGGGGTATGAAGGCAGTCAGTTCAGCTTCTTCCAGGTCCAGCTAACATGGACACCTTAGAGAGCGAAAAGCGATTAGTATCACAGAGATACTTGTTCAATATTGTGCCTCCTCGCACCCACCCCTCCCCCCGCCCGTCCCCGCGCGGCGAGCATGTGTGTGTGTGTGTGTGTGTGTGTGTGTGTGTGTGTGTGTGTGTGTGTGTATGCTTGAAATCTTTTGCGATAGATGGAAATAGAAGAGGTGAAGAAGAATCTGATAATCTTTGATGATGATGATGATGATGATGATGATGATGATGATCTTTATTTCCAAGGGTAACAGATATGTGCCGGGGTGATGATTATCCTCAAGATCGTGGGCATCAAAGGAAAGAAGAAGAAGAAGCAAACACATGCTTTTTCATCCGGCCCTTGAAGAAGAGAGAGAGAGAGAGAGAGAGAGAGAGAGAGAGAGAGAGAGAGAGAGAGAGAGAGAGAGAGAGAGAATGAAAAAAAAAAAAAAAAAGAAAAGAATGAAAAAAAAAGGAGACATGAGAAAACAGAAAGACAATACAAAGAAATGACCGGTATACTCCTCAGAAGATTTGACGGCCTCTTTGCTCTTTTGCCTTTTGAACCCTCCACCCTCAGAAAGGTCATGTGTCCCTATGCGCTACCTAGTGCATGGAGTGAAAAGTGCTGGACATAAGAGTGGCTGCGAGGAGACGACTAATAGAGACAAGGCCGAAAGCTGATTTCACTCGTAGTTTTGCCGAGCTAGCAGATGGATCGGAAAAAAAAAAATTCTACTCGCTACCGAGATAATCTAAAGAAGGATAAAAAAGAAAGAACGATAAAAGAAAGAATGAATGATAAAACGAGAGGTGAGCCCACGAAAGGAAGGACAGGATTATCGGCCCTATGGAAATGTTCTATAGTTCGTGTCCTGTCCCTAAAAACGTAATCCCCCATGTCTCAATGATTCATGTCCAATTGCCCTTACTTCTATTGCTCTGAAGTGTTTTGAAAGGAGTGCGCCCGGTCGGTTGTAAATAACACAAGACTATTTCCTGACCCTATTCAGTATGCATACAAGCAGAAAAGATCGACATATGACGCCACATTCACTCTCCTCCACCACGCCTATTCACAGCTGGGAAAGAACTCTCTCTCTTTTGAAGGGTTTTCTATACTGATTTTTTTTTTCAGCTTTTATCTGATGGCAGCAAAAACTCAAAGTTTGAACGTAAATAACAAAGTTAATTCTATGGACTGTTGAATTTTGTACTTAACGGCCTTACTCTGGTCGAAATCAGACTGTTCTCTCACTCCACACTGCGGTATCAACTGGCGCACCCCAAGGCATTATCTTCTCACCTGTTTTATTTACTTCGTACACGAACGACTGTAAAGAAAGCCTATCAACTCTTTTAATCGAATACTCCAATGACTCCGCAATACGAGAGATTTCTCCTACTCTCACTCAAATTATGTTAATGAAATTCAAAGATCTGTTAAGTTGAATAATTGCATTTACTTTGATGTGAATGTGGAAAAAAAGAAGAGATGCTGATTGATTTTAGAAAAAAAAAACACACAAAAAAAAAAAAACAATTACCCCACATCTTTTAATTAATGGTGTTGAAGTATTTCGTACAGATATTTGTTGATATTTAGGAACAATTTTAGACAAGTCGACTTTTGAGCCATACATGGATCATATCAATAAGAAATGTCAGCCTAGGTTGTACTGTTTGCGAAAGCTTTTGTCTTCTAAAATCAGTATTAATTTTTTCTATCCACTTTGTTCCTACGTCTTTGAATCTGTTCTTTTTTATGTTGGTATGAGGGTTTGAATGTAAAATGTAAGAATGTTTGGACAACTTGGTAAATGTAGGTGAAAACATTGTTGGTGAAAGACAGACGAGGCCGTGTGAGATGTGCAAATATTGTGTGACACGGAAGGAAAGCTGGAAAAAAAAAAAACTTTGGTGATGAAGGCCATATTTGAGCAAATGTGTTTTAATATCTACCATCAGGAAGACAATATCGGACCATGAAATAGAAAATTGTCAGATGCAGAAGAAAAGTTTTATCTACAGCTTCATTTAATTTTTAACTGAGGCCCAAACTATAGTAACAGTCGATCATTTTAGCATGCAGAGAGAGAGAGAGAGAGAGAGAGAGAGAGAGAGAGAGAGAGAGAGGGAGGGAGGGAGGGAGGGAGAGGGAGGGAGAGGGAGAGAGAGAGAGATGTGTGGAGGGGCGGGATAGGGAAGAGGAAGTGTATGTGCATGCGTATGCATGTACTGCGGGCGTGTTCTGTGTGCTCTGGTTCGCTTGAAAACTGCGTGCGTGTGTGCGTGCATATTAGTATCAGGACGTGTGTGTATGAGTGTGTGAGTGTGTGTGTGTGTGTGTGTGTGTGTGTGTGTGTGTGTGTGTGTGTGTGTTGGGGGGGGGGGGGGGGGGGGGGGGGGGGGGGGGGGGAGCAAGCACCTGTGCGTGTGTGTGTTTGTAAGGATTTATGCTAATATACAATCTGTGCTATCCTAAGACTGGTTTTGTTTTAACACATTTCATGTGAATTTAGCATGAACATTGCTTTCAAAATGAACAATTTTCTCCACATTTTTGAGTATATGCTTGTAAAATGTATGTATGCGACCACGTTTCTCTTTTGAGATAGGAAAACAATTTGATTTGATTATGAGAAGCAAAACGAACGACGAACGAAAAAAAAAAAAAAAAAACCGCACGAAAGAAATGAGAAGAAAAAAAAAAAGAAAAAAAAAGAAGGAAACGAATGCATCGTTAAGAATACAAAGTAAGAAATAAAGGGGGGGGGGGGGGGGGGGGGGGGGATGAAAGAAGGAAAGAAAGTTTAAAAAAAAAAAAGGCAGAAAGAAAAAGGAGGATAAAAAAAAAAATGAAACGAATATGAAAATAAAGGCTACCAAACAAAAGAGATAAAGGATTAAATGACTGAAGACAGAAAGAAAGACTAAAAAAATGGAAACACAATGATAAAAAATGAAACAGAGACAGATTTAAAGGGTAAGAAATGAAACAAAGGAGGATAGATGAAATATAGACATAAGTAAAAGAAAAGGAATGAAAGAAAAGAAGGATGAAAATGAAATGAAGAGAAAATAACATATGAGAAATGCAGCAAAGGTCTAATGATAATGAGTAGAGAAAGGGACAGAGATAGAGAGTTAAGAAATGAACAAAGTAAATCATGATTGAAAATATGAAACTGAACAAAAAACAAAGGGTATGACATGCCAAATAACGAGATAAAAAAAGGGAAATAAAAACAGAAATAAGGACATGAAATAGATTAAAGCATAATTTGAAAAGAATGATAGCGGTAAAGTATTGGAAATAGGAAAACAGAGAATGATAAAAAGACAGAAGTAAAGGAGAAGAAATGGAAAAATAAAGGGTGACAGAAAATGAAATTAAGACGGAAATAAAACAAAGAAGTCAAAGAAACGAGAATACAATAAACGAAGAAGACAGAAATAAAGGATAAGAAATGAAAGATGGAGGATGAAAAAGAAGAGGAAAAATAAAAACACAAATAAAGAGAAAGAACTGAAGCAAAGAAAGAAGGAAAGAAACCAAGGCGTTACAAGGATACCCAGTTGAAACGGCCCTAACGCTGCTACATCTCTCTGTTGGCGGGCAGTCTGGTTGTGTGGTGGGTGGGTGGGTGGGGGGGGTTGCCATGTGGCTTCTCGCTCACTGGCACGCCTCCACGGTGTGGGGAGGTGTAAGGTAGGAGGGGCTGCGCGGATGGACGGGGCTGGGGGGGGGGGGGGGGGGGGGGGGGGGGGGGGGGGGGCTCATGAATCGTGAAGGCCTGGCACCGGCGCTGGCCTATCAATATTTCACCGGCATGATATATCTCTACCCTACGTTACTAGGCTCATGTTCCCATCCGCGGGTTGCCGGGCACGCCAAAGCGGTGTTGTGTGGTGTGTTTGCTGCCTCCCCGTTTCGTTGTCAGCGGCGCTTCATTTGTCGTAAGTGACGGTTTCGGATAACAGGACTGGGCGGTGTGACAGCTAAGGGAATCAGCGTGGCCTGCTTTCACACCCATAGCGTCTGATTTTTTTTTTTTCTTCTTTCCTTTCCTTTTTTCTTTTCTGCCAGGTCTTTTGCTTTGTATTTCTTTCTTCTGCACATGATGATAGTCAAAGTGGATTACGTAGATAATGACAGTGTTATGATGATCTATGTTGGTTTGATTCTTTGACCGAACTATATTTATTTTGATCCCTGCGCCAGCTAGGCCTGACACAAACACAGACATCCAATGTAGCTAAAGAAGTTTGAGCAAAACTCTCAAACGCGCACAGCACCTTTCAGAAACTATACTCGACCTGTGGATCCTGGAGGACACGCGAGGACGACAAATCCCGCAATGAGTCGATAGCTTCCAGACTGTGACTGACCAATGTCACAGGAAGACGCCCCCAGAAGAGAGTCTGAAACGCCGATCGTCTGATCAGTCCTTGTTAAGTACAGCGCGCCATTTGTCCGGAAGGCACGAAAGATCAGAGTGGGCTGTTGATAGCGCTAACACCGGTGCCACTAATCACCGACACAGAGATAAAGAGATGGGAGGCAGAACCTGGAGACAAGTTCCCAAGCAATACGTGGCCTCGGCAAGGTTAGCATACAACTAACGAGACAGACTGCAGAACGGGAAAAACCAACACTGATGATACAGGTAAAGAAACAGACTACAAGTAAAGAGATGGACTTCAAAATGTATGAAGTTAAAACAGATAAAACGGCCGACTACAAAATTGAGAAGGTTACTACACGTAAAAGAGAGGACTATGAAAAACAGAAAGCTAAAACAAAGGTATTAAGTCTTAAAAGAAAGTACTGCATCGACGCCCATAATTCAATGAGATAAGTGATTGCTCGTTCTTCATTTTCGTTGTCCTGTGGGTTGTTTATCTTGCCCGAAGAAGACCTAACGTGTCGAAACGTGTCGTGCTTGTTCTTTTAACTCGTTTGTTCATGTTTGGCGAATACAGTACTCAATAATTTTTAGAAGATTTGTTCAGATGTAAAAAGAATTTTACAAAAGATAACATATATAAAGAGACGGATGACAAAATGTAGAATGTTAATATACAAGAAGAGAGAATGATGACAAAATATAGAAAAATGACATTAGGGTAGAGATCGATGACAGAAAGTAGAAAGATAACATACAGGTAAAGTTATTGATGACAAAATGTTGAAAATTAATGCACATGTAAAGAGATTGACGACAAAATGTAGAAAGGTAACGTAGCCTACAGGAAAAGAGGCTGATGGCAAAACTATCAAAGCCTACAGGGCTAACAAACGGATAGAGAATACGACGGCAAAATGCAAGAAGCAAACAAAGTTTACGTGCAAATAAAGACGCAGACCCAAAATATACAAAGTTCTCATTCAGATAAAAATACATACAAAAAGTGTAGAAAGTTATCATACTGGTAACAATACAGACGAAAAAAAAATGGTTGAAAATGCACATAAGATACAGGCAAAAAAATGTTGAAAGTTAGCATACAGGTAAAAATACAGACCAAAAATGTAGGAAGTTAGCATACAGATAAAAATACAGACCAAAGATGTAGGAAGTTAGCATAAAGATAAAGTGACCTATGACAAAATGTAGAAAGGCTAAATATGGAAAGTTAACGTAGAGGTAAAGAGAAGGACGACAAAATATGAAAAAAATAACCTACAAGTAAAGAGACCGATAGCAAAATGTAGAAAGTTAATATTAGAGATAAAAAGATTGATGACAATGTGTAGAAAGTTAACATGCGTGTAAAGAGATCTGTGGCAAAATATAGAAAGCCAAAATACAGGTAAAGATTAATTATGACATGTAGAAAGCTAACGTTCAGGTAAAGACACTACTGACAAAATGTAGAAAGATAGCATACAAATAAATATATATATATTTTTTATTTATACTTAATTATAGCGCCTATCCTCGGCTAGAAACCAAGCTGTAAGCGCTTTACAATCCACACTCGTTTGCACAACAACTTGGGTTGTGCCGACTGAAGAGCAGCTAGCTGGCGCTTCATTCAGTCATTTCCAGTGTCATCCAGTCAATATCGTTCAATATCGTTCACTCAATTCCTTACTTCCTTCATTCTTTCCATTTATCACGCAGGGTGCTTGCTTTGTGTGACGTGTCATCCATATCAACGGCCAAACTGGCCTTCTCGTCCGAAAGTTGGTGATGGGATTTTACGTGTGTGCAAGATGTTATGCGTGCGTTCACACATGGAACTTCGACTTATAGTCTCATTCGAAGGACCGGTGACAAAACTGTTGAAAATTAAAATGCAGGTAAAAATATCGATGACAAAGTGTAAGATGATAACAAACAGGTAAAGACACCAACGACAAAATGCAGAACGTTCATAAACACAAAGAGACTGATGGGAAAATGTAGAAAGTTAACACAAAAGTAAAAGAGACCGATGCAATATGTAGAAAAGTTAACACACGGGTAAATAGACCAATGCAAATTGTGGAAAAATCACAAACACACACACACACACACACACACACACACACACACACACACACTAAATAAATAAATAAATAAATAATAAATAAAAGGTAAAATGCTGGAAGCTAGCAAAAGTTAAAATCAAGATACAGACCAATAGTGTATAAACTTAAAATACCGATAAACAGAATGTTGACAGATGACAGAATGTTGAAAGATAACAGATAATGAGATCGATGACCAAATCTTGAAAGTTATGAAATTATAAGCTTACTTAGTAATGAAACAGGCGGCAAAATCTGACAAAAGTGTGACTCGTTTGTCCACGTTTCTCTTGGCGGTTCGCTAACATTTATTAAGATTTGTTTAGATTTCCGGCTGCAGTCGTCCCACTTTGCAACTAGACCTGATATATAGGTAAAGAAGATTCCCGCTCACAACGTCCGATTATGAACTTCGACTAAAAAGGTCCCTAGCTTTACGAAGAAGGAAGGGAGCTGTGGTGCAGGGTGGTATTGCTAGTGGGCGACAAAGTGAGGAGAGGGTGGAGATTTTCTTCTTATCACACACTGATACTGTGGGTACAGTAGAATGTGAACGGCATCTGAGAGAGGGGATGTCTAAACAAAACTCTTCTCATCCACAAAAGTGAATGGTGTAAAACATCGAACTCTGTGGGCATGTACAGTGTAACACTCGAATCTCAAATCAATGCCGTCAAATAATGGTACGGTTAACCTCCGTGGGGAATGGATTCTGCAACGTTGTAAGAGCAATGGTCTTCAGCAGTCCTCATGGATTATTTCCCTTCTCGTTTGACGTATGAATTCAGAGGCTACTTAATCTTTCTTCAGGTGAGACATGGAAGACTCATTTTCATACAGTCTGTAGGACTAAAGATAGAGGGAGGAAGGCTGGGACACCGGGAGGTGGAGGGGAGGGAAATCAAGAAAGAAAGGAAACTGCAAACCTAATGCGTCGTTATGGTGTCCTGTCTCCTTTTCACTGGCAGCCGACAGAATCATGCAGATGTTACGTGGGAAGTGTGAAAAATAATGCAAAAAAGCCTGAGAGGCGTTACGTTCCTTTGTGCATCGCGCGCACAATGCACGCTGATATTACGTCCAGTGTGCGAACCAGTGTGCTAGTAAATCTTCCTTATCTGTCCGTGCACGCCACTCCATTGAAACGATCAGCCGACACACAGCCACGGATCAGTGGCCATGAGGCCAGTCTGCCCCATGCAAACGACAAATGAAATACAGCGGCACACCAATCATGGGACGCCGATTGTGTGCGCGTCAAGTCGAGCAGGAAATCCGAGCTCATAATCCCTTAATCCGACAATCCTGCCCCTTAGCGCCTTCGCCATCTTATCTCCGGAAGTCTGAGAGGCAGCGCATGCGCAAGTGAGTGGTCGTCAGGGTGATCGCTATGTCAACAAGGTTGCGAGGCACTTTCGTTTGAGCGGTCATGCGCGTTGAAGTGTGTGCCGTGTGGCAGTGTTAGTGTTGGGGCACCGAGGCCAGTGCGTGTGCGGAGTGAGGGCAGTCCAGACCACCGAGTGGTAGCCGAGAAGCAAGTCAAGCAGACAACAGGTAAGGAGACGCTTGGGTCACAACAAACCTTTAGTGTTACGCTTTGAGAACATTCGATCGTCTCGTCTCTTCTGCCTTTCTTACCTACTATCTACACGGCTATTACAGTGTCAGTGTTATACTCTCACGTTGGCTTCGTGTGGCCCTCTTTGAACAGTCTTCGGTGTGACTGTAGTGGCTGCGCTTTACGGGGACTGACATTCACAGAACGTTTATCAGGGGTCAACGTTTTTCGTGGTGTTGGTACCAAAGAAACTCAGCAGTATTCCATGAAAAGTCGTGAACTTTTCAGACACAGTGATTTGATTAACTCAAAATAATCAGAATTGAACTATTGTGGTTGTAACTTTCAACAGTTTCTCATCAAATTATGATCCACTCTTATAGGTAAGGCAAATATTATAAGCTATTTTTTACCCATTAGGACGGAGAGAAGAATTTTTAAACATACTGTATGCAAGCAACCAATTTGAAAATAACTGATATGTTTGATGTTATCAACATGTTCTATATTGTTATGTTCCATGCTGATTTGTGGAAACTGCAAGTGTGTCTTTCCAGTCTCGAAAACTATAATGACATAACGTGGAGCAATCAATGTTTGAATCAAACACCATTATAGCAGACATAACTTGGATAACAATTGTTTTGGGGCTTAATCATTACTGCCGTTTTAACTCAGACAACTGTGTCAGAGTTATCTGTCCGCCGTAACACAGCCTTGTCAAAACTTATCACTGTCGATTAGGATTCGTCTCTGTCGAGTGTTGCTTTTGATTCTGTTATTAAGTATTCCTCACGCCGTCTTCATCTTGGACACCGCTCGACATTGTGAAATAGGCTTTCACAAGGCAGATCTTTCATTTTATCTTGTACACACACACACACACACACACACACACACACACACACACGCGTACACACACACGAGCGCCCGCCCCCGCGTGTATCCACGCACGCATAACCGCACACATACACTCACTCACACACATGCACGTACTTACAGACAGACAGAAACACACACACACACACACACACACACACACACACACACACACACACACACGCACACACACACACACACACACACATGCATGCACGTACAAATGCACGTGCGCACATACACATCATGCAGGCGCGAGCGCAAATACATGCAAACATCGCGCGCACGCACTCACGCGCGTACACACACACACGCGCGCGCGCGCGCGCACACACACACCACACACACACATATGTGTGCGTGCGTGGCCTCTCACATATAATGTGTATCGTATGAAGTGCTAACCATGCATATGTGTGTGTGTGTGTGTGTGTGTGTGCGCACGCGCGCGCGCGCACGCACGCATGGTAGCACACACGCAAGCACGCACAGGGAATCCACACACACACACACACACACACACACACTCTCTCTCTCTCTCTCTCTCTCTCTCACGCACACATACACACGCGCGCGCGCGCGCGCGCGCGGTAACACGCACGCAAGCACGCACAGGGAACCCACAGACACGCATACAGAGAGAGGGAGAGAGAGAGAGAGAGGGGGGTGGTGAGGACTTGGGGGGGGGGGGGGGAGGGTGGCTAGCGGGGGAGGGAAAGGGTGAAGAAAAGGTGAGAGAACTCATATTTCGACTACTTGAAAACATGCGACTGTTTCACGAAACGCAGATAGACAAGTTGAATTATTCTGCCGATTGTCTGAAAAATAAGCAAGAAAGAAAAACAGTTTTATACAAAATACCAAAAGAAACGTTTGTATGGCACATTATCATTCACTTATTTGAGCTGCATTCCGTTGTCCAGAAGAGTCTACAAAAAGCCTCAACACATTGTGTTTATTACAATCTATGATGGAGGTGAAATTAAGACAGACTGCCGGGCCGGTGGGATGGGGGGGGGGGGGGGGGGGGGGGAGCATCCTCTCTCTCTGTTTTATTCTCTATCAGTTTACATGGGCGCGTGCACGCGAGTATTCACTCCTGCTCCATACACATTCACAAAAACATGCATATACGAGAGAGAGAGAGAGAGAGAGAGAGAGAGAGAGAGATGAAAATCTGAAATCTTTAATGAGGATAGCTGAATAAGCATTCCAATACTTTTTTTTTTCATCAGGTCATCAAAAACAAAGCAAAACCACGTCACGAATTAAACAAAGACCAGAAAAGAGCAGTAAGAATATATTAGAGAGAGAGAGAGAGAGAGAGAGAGAGAGAGAGAGAGAGAGAGAGACAGAGAGACAGACAGACAGACAGACAGACAGACAGACAGGCAGGCAGAGAGACAAACAGACACACAGACAGCAACAAAATGAAGTGTCAAAGTAGCTCAAGCAGCTGAAGCCAGGACGCATTCCTCCACCCCCTAGCAGGCCCCTAAACAGTAACACGCACACAATGGAACAGTCTTCAATCACGGCCAGATCGATGGATGTATAATTAGATCAAAGCTATCGGGTTGGCGGTTAGCGTGATTGGCACACCAGCAATACAGCCTGCTCACAGCCACTTGTTGACCAAACCTACAACGGGCAGGGAGTTCTCCCCGCTTCCATCTCAAAGCCCCGAGCAGCCGATGGTCACCACCGCTACAATTCGTCACACCGATTGGCGCTATCTGGAAAGGCGAAACGTTGTTTTTCTTTCTTTCTTTCTTTTTTTTCTTCTCTCTCTCTTCTTCTTCTTTTTTTTTTTTTTTCTTTAATGAGAACTGCTTATAAACGAGTTGGGTCATGCAGTATTGGTCTGGCTGTATTGCTGCTGTGTCTCTCTCCTCTGCCTGGATGCCTGAATGGCTCAGTGGGTACCACCATCCATTTCGAACTCAGAGGGCTGCTAGATCAAGTCCCGCGGGCTCAACATATTAAAAACCCTGACATTTGTCTTGTCGATTTTAACGCCGGTGTTGCTGTTCTGGTGGGGCCGGTGTAGTGTTGGCTGTTTCCTCCCCCCTGTTTCCCTGAAGCAGGGGTGGATGTCAAACGGGTCGTCACAGTGCGTTCTCTTGCCCTTCCAGCTGCCGCACTGCAGTGCTTGGTTACAGGGGATGATGACTGGAGGTCATAGAATTGACCCCCCGGGGTAGGACCGTTCTGACCAGCCCCTCTGAGCGTGACAGAGGAATGTCCTGCTCCATGCAGAAACCTCTCAATGTCTTCAGTTCAGTTCAGCTCAGGTCTGATCTGAAGTGAACTGAACTGATCTCAGGGTCTCGCTGCATTCTTCTCAACTTCAAACCAGAGAGTCCAGCTCATGAAAAACCCCGATCCATGTGCAGTGGGACTGTTACAGGACTCCAAAGGTCACGCCAGGTGGCTGTTCATGCAGGCACGCACTTTTCGCGCCCTCTCACCTTTCATATGTCCTTTTCAACATTTAAAACAAACATGCACAGACACATCGATTCCCTCCACATCACAACTCCTCCAACCCCCTCTCTGTGTTGAAATCACGATATTCAAAATGAACGACACGTGAAAATTTTCACCTGTTTGCTCGCATGCGTGAGTCCTTTTTTTTATTTTTCATGTTTATGTGGGCCAGGTCTGTTTACTTTTTCCAAACCCAGCGCTAAGAAGACCGGCTATACCGTCCCCCTGTGTCGGAAGCTTTTCATTTCCAATCAGTCAGGGGCTGACAAAACGCGGGGAACCGTTAATGCCAATTTCCTCGCACCTGTGTGGCTGGGCAACTATTGATTGAGTTATCGTCAGTTTCAAAGAAGGGAACATGTGCACGAAAAATCCCTCTAGCTTAGTTGTTGTTGTTGTTGTGTTATGATGCCTGAAAAAGCTCCGTGCATATTTTGAATAGACTGTTCACGTGTGGCTGACAATAGACGTAAGAGAGAGGGAGGGAGGGAGAGAGAGAGAGAGAGAGAGAGAGAGAGAGAGAGAGAGAGGGGGGGGGGGGGGATAGGAGGAGAGAGCAAAAGAATTGGGAGAGGGATGTGAAGGTAGAGGGGACACACACACACACACACACACACACACACACAGGGGGAGGGGAAGGGGGCTAAAGAGAGACATCGGAACAAAAGCAACTTTGTCTTTTGAAGAACAAGTAAATGGAACACGGGATCTAGAAACAATATGTAAGAGGCGTTTTTTTTCAGTTTTGGATGGTTGGTTGATTGTCCAAATGGTTGGTTGGTTGGTTGGTTGTTGTTGGTTCTTTGTTGTTGTTTTGCAATGAAGTTTTACGTCCACGCCCACCTCAGGTAATATGACAGATGGTAATAACAATCCTAGAAATGTGTGTGTGTGTGTGTGTGTGTGTGTGTGTGTGTGTGTGTGTGTGTGTTTGTGTTCGCGCGCGTATGTGTGTTGGAAGGAGAGGGGTTGGGTTGGGGGGGGGGGGGGGGGGAGGACGAGGGAATCGGTCTTATACTACACTACAAAACATCATCAATCGACGTGTACACGTGGAGAGAGCCCCTCGCCCTTTTCCTGTCGTCTGTCAGAATACTGAATAGGCACAGACAGAACAGAAAGGCGAAGAACAGGAAACAACAAAAACGCCTGCTTCAGCATGACTGTGTGCGCGTGTACGTATGAGATGCTTTGTGTTATGATCTGTGTGTGTGTGTGTGTGTGTGTGTGTGTGAGAGAGAGAGAGAGAGAGAGAGAGAGAGAGAGAGAGAGAGAGAGAGAGAGAGAGAGAGAGAGAGAGAGTCAAAAGGGGAGCGGGGGATGGTAGGTAGGCAGGACGGTTAAAGCAGTCGGTGTACCACTTTCCGGTTGATCGCTCTCTGGAAGTGGAACGAACCAACAGTGGTCGTGTCCTGACAAACAGGTGACCGTGTCAACAGAACACGATAAGGGAAAAACACTTTCGCCTTACCAAATTCTGCTCTTCAGCCCCACGCCACGCCAACCCAGATCTCTCTCTCTCTCTCTCTCTCTCTCTCTCTCTCTGCGCACACACACACACATGCACACATTCACACACACAGTCACACAGACAAACAGACACACACACGCGCGCACACGCGCGCGCGCGCACACACACACACACACGTGCGCGCGCACACACACACACACACACACACACACACACACACACACACACACACACACACACACACACACACACTGCGCTCCTTCAAAGGTCTTGATGCTCGCAGACCCCTGTCATCCTGTAGTGCGTGCAGTTCTTGGAATCCACGTTGTACACCACACCATGCAAAACATTCCATGTTACATCATGTTACACACCACCCACCCACACACACCACGCAACACCGATATTTACCATGACATTCCATGTTACATCAACACCCACCCACACCACAACATACAACAACACCGATATTTATTTGACATTCCATGTTCCATGTTACATCAACCACACACAACCACACCATACAATACCGATTTATACTGTACACACCATATTACACCTGCACCAGTTCACTCCACGCCATACACACCATATATATACCATACATACCAAATCATACCTATACCAATCCATACCAAATGATACATCAGCGATATAAATACTATACATGTCGTATCATACCTGAATCAGTGTATATCACACCATACAACACCAATGTAAACCTTTCATACCATATCACTCTAATACCAGTTCATAACACGCCATGCGACAGTGATTCATAACATATATATTGTATAATACCAATACTAGTCCAAACGACACTAACATTATGAGTTGTACATACTGTACATACCATATATCTATACCAATCTATACTACGCCATACAACACCGATGTTTACCACACCATATTACACTAATACCAATCCACACCACCCCATGCAACACTGATATATATATATATATATATATATATATATATATATATATATATATATATGCTTTTCACACCAATACCAGTCCACACCAAAATATACAACATATAAATCACACAAAGAGCAGTCCGCGATATACCCTCCAACACTGACACACACCATACCATGTCATCCTAGCACCAGTTCCGCGGTGCATCAACGGCACACCAGCCCCCCCCCCCCCCCCCCCCCCCCCCTTGTATACACGGATGCGAACCGTCCCCCCCCCCACCCTTGCACATCATCGTCACTGGGGTCCCCCCCCCCCCCCAAATCCCCCCCCCCCTCAGATCGTTGCAATACCCATCACTGAGATGGGCCGCTTCCTCCACCCTCCCTCCATCGATCTGGCGATCAGTGCACCGTCCTCTGATCATCACGTCGGTCTCAGATCGTTGCTACAGCGATGGGAGAGACAACGAGGGAGTGAGGAAGAAGGCGGGGGAGGGGGGAGGGGGGGGGGGAGGGTTGGAGTGACGTATGGTGATGTGCAAGATGCTGCATCTCAGACACGATGGTTGCCATGGCAGTGGGAGGTTGTGTTGTGGTGACTCGATTGATGATTGTCTGATCAAGAGTTTGACGTGGGACTGAAGGAGTATGTTTGTTGGTTTGTGCTCATCCTATCGTTCTGCCCTTGACCGTAACGCATGTAATTGTTTTGCATTTTGTGATGTCGTGGCTAACCTTTTCCTAAGGAAAGGGTATGGCCTCTTCATCCTGTCCTGTAGCTAAGGTGTTCCTAAGGAAAGGTATGGCCTCTTCATCCTGTCCTGTAGCTAAGGTGTTCAGGCCGGACATGGCGTATTAGCATAGTGCCTAGATCAGTCTTGTCCATGACCACATTCAACCATATTTGTCTATCCATCCATTTATTTATTCATAACATCCGCGTATTGTGGCCTGTTAGGTTAACAGCTGTGTGGGGACTGGAACTATCCAACTCCTGCATTGTCTTTCCCATGCTGGCTGATATCAGGGGAGCATTGTTGGGTGCATTTTTGTTGACTGCTTGTAACGTCTGAAAAGACACAATTGTTTGAAAATGTACTTGCCTGTTTAGTATTGTTCATAAAATCTGCGTTACTGTACACTTTCTGGGTGTATATTTGTATTTTCAACTGAGACCTGTTCGCTGTGCTGCACCGCCTGGTCAGTCATCCTGCCTACCGGTCTGCTCACCTTGGACTGGATGCCGACCACTGGTCATATTCTCGAAGTCACGTGATTCCTTATTTCTTCTTATTTGACGTCCCTTGCAAACGAGTTCTCTCTGCCCGATTGCTATCTGCCTGTCTACGTCTCTGCTTCTGTGGCTGTCAAAGGAAGCGACAAACCCTGGCTTGGAGTACAGTGGGCCGCTTTCTTTTCACTTACCCTGCCTGACGTACTGTTGTTGACTGACTGAATTAACTGATTACGTTCATACACACTTCTGTGTGTATTTGTACTTGCCGACCGGCCTGATCGTATGTACCTGTCTGGCTGATGATCTTTCTACCTACCTTTCTACTACCTTTCTACCTACTTCCATGTATTTACCGTCCCGACCTTTCTACTTTCCTCCTGTCTCTTTATGACAGTGGTCAAGTGCTGATGTCCGACATGGCGTTCTGCCCTCCCTCTACCTACCCCCCCCCCCCCTACCTACTTTTACCTACCTACATGTAGCGGTGTACCAGGGGTCGGCTATCTGCTTTTGTTTGTTGTGGTTGCTATAGTGCTGTGTCCGTGAGTGAGTGTGTGTGTGTGTGTGTGTGTGTGTGTGTGTGTGTGTGTGTGTGTGTGTGCGCGCGCGCGCACTTGCTTTTGTTTTTGTGTGTCTATGTACGCGAACGTGAGTGAGTGAGTGATACAGTTACTGTGTTATTGGTGTCCTGTATTTATGTGTCTCTCTCTCGCGCACGCGCTTCTGTTTTTGTGTGTCTCTCTCAGAAGTCTTCTCTATGTTATACAGTTACTATTATTACTCCTCTCTCTCTCTCTCTCTCTCTCTCTCTCTCTCTCTCTATATATATATATATATATATATATATATATTCATGCGTGCGTGTGTGTAATCACGTGGCATAGTAGTTTGGATATTTCATTGATGAGGGCCATCTGAATTGAGGCTGTTGGACCCGTCAGACGAAAGCAGTCTAACAGAACAACGCCAGCTATTTCCACTCTTCTCTTCTTTCAACACGGATGGACGAACACGTCGAACCTTCCTTCTGTGCCAAACCACGACTGTTGGCCATGTTTTTGAAAATTTCCTCTCATAGAGAGAAAGAGAGAGAGAGAGAGGGGAGTGAAGGTGGGGGGTGGAGGTGGGGAAGGAAACGAAAGAAGGGAAGGAGGAAAGGGAGAGGAAGGGGGCGAACAGAGAACTGAAAGGGAAGGTTCGCAATGCAAGAATCGTGTTTTGTTTCCAGATACGCCTGAGGAGTTTTGGCTCGGAGGCAATGGAGCTTGCAGTCTCGAGACCCGAACACGCATACAGAGAGAGAGAGAGAGAGAGAGAGAGAGAGAGAGAGAGAGAGAGAGAGAGAGTTCTGTGCACCTTATCTGTCATTTGATTTTAGGCTACACATGTCCTGTTGTGTTATCTCTCAAAGTGCTATTCTGGGTATCTCCTCCGCCGTCAGTCCAGGGGGACGTACGTTATTTGATGGGTGTGATGAGGGGGAAGTTTTGAGGGAGTGGAAGTGGTTGGGGGGGTTGGGGTGGGGGTTTCCTAATCCGTTTCTCCCTAACCATTCCGAGAAACAATCTGAATGTGGCATAAGAGTACATTCCTGGAAGGAAACATAAAGCAGTAGACAAAACACGGCATTAGCAATTCTTCTGCAGGATATAGTACGTCCAGTGCGAATTGCACCCCCCCCCCCCCCCTCTCACCACCCTTCTGTTCCCCTTACAACCATTTGACGAGTCTACTTTAACAGCTAATCAAAAGTTGTCCTACCCCTCTTCTCTAAGCCGCCTAGCACCCCTCGTCACCATCCCCATCCCCCCTCTTCGCGCCTTCACTGACCAGTAAGCAGGTGTGTTTATGTTTAAAAAAACGAAGATGTCGCCCCCTCCACCAACTTCTCCATCCCCACACGCCCTCCTCTCTTCATAACCCCCCTTACCCCCCCCCCTACCCCTACCCCCCCCCCCCCCCCCCCCCCCCCCCCCCCACTTTCCGCTCACCCGTTTCTTGGGTCATTGGGATCCCCATTTCAGATGAAATGATCCAACCCTCAATATCATCCATGTTGTGTTTTCTCTTTTGCTTCTCTTTTGCTTGATTCTATGGTGCCCGCTGATTGCACTGTGGTGGCTATTGTTAGCACTGTGGTGGCTATTGTTTGTACTGTTGTGGCTACTGTTGTTTGTACTGTGGTGGCTACTGTTTGTACTGTTGTGGCTAGTGTTTGTACTATGATCTACTGTTTGTACTGTTGTGGCTAGTGTTTATGATCTTTCATTGATGGTCTTCTAAAGAAGCATAAAGAAGCATGGCATACTTCGATTCATCCGCCGTCGTGCGCACGCGTAGTGCCACTCCCATCACTCCGGAAATGTCCAAGATTCTGCCTTACGTCACGGACAAGACCATCTCCCGCCATCTTGGATCCTATGGCAAACCCATGGACATGGGGGCACGCCCGTCCTACTTCAACCCCCGGCCATGTGAGTGCCCTGTGTGTGTGTGTGTGTGTGTGTGTGTGTGTGTGTGTGTGTGTGTGTGTGTGTGTGTGTGGCAATGTGTATGGCTAATTACCTGTTACATTATATCCTGTTCAGGCACGCCTAGGATGGTTTGGGGGTAACATTTCCAAAGATTTACACACGATGATTTACATAAGATGGATGCCAAATCAAGAGATTCTCAACACTTCATACGTTTCAGACTATTCTGCTCTCAGTTTTTCTTGATTAAAGCCAGTAAGCTCAAACTGTCGCAGTCCTGGATGTACGATGCACTTCTTTCCCATAAACATGACCTGGATGTCACATATAAACAAACACGTCTTCTATAGGACCATATTAGCGATGTCTGATGGAAAGTGACATGTGGACGACATGTCCACCAAAGGACTGAACTGGTGTTGATGTCTGACGGAAAGAAGCTAAATGTCGATGATGTCACACCTTGTAACTTACAGACAAACGTGTCCAGTAAAGGAGTGCACTGATGCTGTTTGTTGTTATCTTACGGAAAGAAGCGAGTGTGTCAATGATTCCACTCCGATGTCACAGAACAGGTGAAGAGCCATCAGCAATATTTTTGAAGTTGACAACACTCCCACCCACCAGGCCTAATCTCGGTTACTGCTTCTGTCTGCATGTCTGTCGGTTTGTCTGCTGTTGTCCGTCTCTGCTCTCTCTCTCTCTGTCTGTCTGTCTGTCTCTGTCTGTCTACATCTCTCTGTCTCTCTTTGTTTCTCTGTCTGTTTGTTTATCCGTGTATCTGTGTATGTGTGTTCTGTGTGTGTGTGTGTGTGTGTGTGTGTGTGTGTGTGTGTGTGTGTGTGTGAGACACACACACACACACACACACACACACACACACACACACACACACACACACACACAGAGAGAGAGAGAGAGGAGAGAGAGAGAGAGAGAGAGAGAGAGAGAGAGAGAGAGAGAGAGAGAGAATGGACTTCGTATTTCCTGAATGTTGAATTCAGGTGCTAAGGTAACAATACTTTCAGAACCTTTTGCATTTGTCGTACCACTAACAGACGTGCCAAGACATTTAACAGCTGTCCGTTCATTTGGTGCGAAATTTTAAATGCAAATGTTGGCTTTGCTTTAATTCAACTAACACTTTCTTGCATTACAGTAGTCAAAAGCTGTATTAATTGGACCCCCTCCTCTTCCCCATGCATGCACCACCACCCCCATCCCCATCTCCCGCCCCCAACAAACAACCAAATAAACACAAGTTTACAATCAATAAACTCTCACGGAACAGTGATTCGAATATGATTATATTTGATGGAAAGAAGGTGTATGTCAGTTCTTTTATAACGACATGGCTAGACAAACGTTAGCTGCGATTACAATACGTTCAAGAATGCAGGGTGGTAAAGTAATCTTCTCCATTTCCTACCCCATCGCTATCGGACACTTTTGATCTCTAATGGACCCAACAACTCGGACAAGAGGACTGGGTGGCCATGGAGAGGTCAGTGTGTTGTTGTTTGGCCATGGAGAGGTCAGTGTGTGGCTGTATAGCCATGGAGAGGTCAGTGTGTGTTGTATGACCATGGAGAGGTCAGTGTGTGTTGTATGGCCATGGAGAGGTCATGTGTGTTGCTGTATGGCCATGGAGAGGTCAGTGTGTTGCTGTATGGCCATGGAGAGGTCAGTGTGTGTTGTATGACCATGGAGAGGTCAGTGTGTGTTGCATGGCCATGGAGAGGTCAGTGTGTGTTGTATGGCCATGGAGAGGTCAGTGTGTGTTGTATGGCCATGGAGAGGTCAGTGTGTGTTGCTGTATGGCCATGGAGAGGTCAGTGTGTGTGTGTATGGCCATGGAGAGGTCAGTGTGTTGTTGTATGGCCATGGAGAGGTCAGCGTGTGTTGTATGGCCATGGAGAGGTCAGTGTGTGTTGTATGGCCATGGAGAGGTCCATGGAGAGGTCAGTGTGTGTTGTATGGCCATGGAGAGGTCAGTGTGCTGTTGTATGGCCATGGAGAGGTCAGCGTGTGTTGTATGGCCATGGAGAGGTCAGTGTGTGTTGTATGGCCATGGAGAGGTCAGTGTGTGTGTTGTGTGGCCATGGAGGGGCCAGTGTGTGTTGTATGGCCATGGAGAGGTCAGCGTGTGTGTATGGCCATGGAGAGGTCAGTGTGTGTTGTGTGGTCTCCCCAGGCGCACCGTCTACTCCCGCTACAACCCCAACGACTGGAACCTGTCCAACTCCATGAACTACTCACTGTCAGACAAGGAGCGATCCTTCGCCGAGAGGCTCCGCGCTGACGCCTGGAGGGCCGTCAAGGAGACTGACGCCCGTACGCGCAACCGTCAGAATGACGTCACCAAGCGACTGGGTGAGTGATGTCGTAATGATATCATCACGGACACGTGTGGTGTGTGTGTGTGTGTGTGTGTGTGTGTGTGTGAGAGAGAGAGAGAGAGAGAGAGAGAGAGAGAGAGAGATCAAGAGAGATTTGTATAAAGACGGAGAGAGAGAGCCTGAGCCAACAAGAAGATCAAACCATCATTTGTATAAAATGGGATTGCAGACGTCCTAGCGCCATATGTACGGGCACAGGCGAACTCCTGTCTCACGTTGATGAAATAACAGGACGTCCCACAAACATATGATGGACGGGCATAGGTGAAGACAAACGGCGACAAAAAAAAAAAATGCAAATGATATGACGAGAGGCAGTAGAGAGCAGTAGAGAGAGAGAGAGAAGAGAGAGAGATGGAAAATGATTTTTGTTTTAATACAGAAACACAGTCCAGATATGCCTCATACCAGTTCTAACAGAAAAAGTACACCTGCTCGCCCAGTTAGTGATACAAATCGAATCTCACGTTGAGATGTTCGATGACAACCATTGTGAAACTGGTTTGTGCTCTGCTTCATGCAAACAGTATTTTCTGTGTACAGCCTGCTGTAAAGGACTGGTTGACATAGCAACTGTTGATCGTTGACTCCTTGGTCGATTTATGGTGGTGTCTTTATTTTCCCCCTTTCTCCGTTATTTGTCCCCCTTTCTCATGGTGATGTCTTTATTTGTCCCCTTTCTCATCGTTATTGTCCCCCTTTCTCATCGTTATTGTCCCCCTTTCTCATCGTTATTGTCCCCCCTTCTCATCGTTATTGTCCCCCTTTCTCATCGTTATTTGTCCCCCTTTCTCATCATTGTTTTTCGTCGCTGTTATCAAAGAAATGAGATGCCGGCGGTTGCTATTGTTATTGTTACTGTTCTTGATTTTCTATGTATTGTTCATTGATGTGGTCATCTTAGGGTGACCGTTTATGATGAACGCAGACACCCGTACCTTCTTCCTCTTTCTTCATGCAGCCTTCTTTTGATGTAAAGAAATCATGTTGATGAACGTGACTGTCGTGTCGCCTTCTTCGTTCCTTCAGTCTGTCCTGTGTCCTCTTTCCCCTCCTCCTCTCCTCTCTTCCTGCTGCTGACGGTGGTTTGTGTTGCTGTGTGTGCTGGACCCATCCTCCAGGGGAAAGGGTTCACGACATAGCGTTTTGGAAGAGCGAGCTAAACATCGAAATGGCCACCTGGAGAACGAATCAAACGACTTGAAGGTAATGACGTCACTTCCTCCATAATGGCCGCACTGTGTAGGCCTGCTCTTCTGTGGGGTTCTCTTTGGATTCTTTTTTTGGTCTTCATAACTCTTTATTCATACCAGTTCCTCATTTTACTTATCATTTTTACTCATCATTTTAGTTGAGTAGTATAACTAATCATACTAGTAGCACACGTGTAGCGGTATGCTTGTATCCTCACACTTCTGGTTTTGCATACAAGTGATTCACAGACTATGCCAACAACCGACTTATAGCTTGTCTTTGTGCCTGTTCTGAAGAAACTGCGCAGCTTTGGTGGCGACTTCTGTCTCTCTGTCTCTCTGTCTCTCCATGTTGTTCTTTCTGAGCGCTGCCAGGACTGGCCGGACGAATTCCATGTGGATATAGACCTTAAGAATTTTTTTTTACCATGACAGATTTGAACAACTGAAAATTTCGTTTGAACAAGAACCTACGCTTTATAAACAAAAGCATTTGTGGGTTTATCATTTTATTTATTGATTTATTCAGCTTCAAATGACAAGATTTAAAGTCAAGGCATTTTTTGTCCTGACATAGAAAGTTTGCAAAATTAGGATAACCAATGTGCCATAGCAGTAATAAAGTTGTAATAATGGCGTCAGCAATGATGTTTGATGTATTCGGTTAAAAAAGCTATCAACGTAAATGGGAAGAAAAAAAAATGGGAGGGGTGGTGGTGGTGATGGATCCAGAAAACAGAAAAGACAGAAAGGAGAGGGGAAAAAAAGAGAAAGATGGAAAGCAATATGTCCAGGGATGGACTCTGTGGTGGGGATGGGGATAGATAGTGACTGGAGCAATTCCAATTCCATGGCGTGTCAGCCTCAAATCTGGCCTTGTGGTCACCCACCTCAACTTGTTTTCGTTCAGGGGGTATCAGTGTAGTATAATGTGCCCCCCCCCCCCCCCCCCCCCCCCCCACCCCCTTCCCCCAGATCCACACTGTGCTGTTGTGGATGTTCCCACCGGCTGTGTCAGCCATGGTGGACTGAGGCACTGGACCTACACGTCACCTGGACCAAACACACGAGGAAAGGTGGGGTAACCAAGGACACCGCTGGGGTCCTGTCCGTAGCGGCAGTTCGTAGCTGTCTGTCTGTCTGTCTGTCTAGCAGTCTGTCTGCCTGTCTGTCTGCTTCAGGGGAGAGGGTGTATGACATTTCCTTCTGGAAGACGAGCTGAACAGCGAGATCAATGCCATGGCCACGGAAATTGAAAACCTCAAGGTAACTAACTCTCCTCGCTTCCGCCTTTCCTGCCCTCGCTTCTCCCTGGTCTGCATTAACGCTTCTTCACGTCAGTGTCGCCCCCCCCCTCTCTCTCCTCCTCTCTCCAGCCCACCTGTCTTCTCTTTCTCACTGGTTCAGTACTGAGCACATGGTCATCGCCTCCACACTTCTTTCCTCAACGGAACTTTGTAATTCGACGTAATGTGTCATTCTTCATTAATACAATCATGTCACTCAGTACTAAAGGTAGCATTTTAAAAAAACTTATTTCAGATTTTCAGTTTCCCTGTTTTTTGTGACTTGTGTTTGCATATATGCTAGGTGAGTTGGTACTGCAAGCAGCATCAGTTGGGAGTGCATTTCATGGCTTTAACTTTCATCAGGGCGAAAGTGACGTTTCTCATTTCAGTTTTCTAATAGGTTGTGTTCACTTTTTAGCACTCTTGAACAGATTGCTTTCGTACATGAACACCAAAAATGATAACACTGTTAATAGTGTTGCGTTGGCAGGCTTGTACAGTTTATAGCGCTCTTCACTACTTTGTGGGTGAAGACTGTAAACGATTAAGTAGGCCACCATACATTCGTGCATCCTTTCATTCACATCCACACACACACACACACACACACACACACACACACACACACACACACACACACACACACACACACTCACACACACACTCACACACACACACACACACACACACACACACACACACACACACACACACACACACACACATCCCACAGACGGGGGACAGACATAAAGTTAAGCAGAGAGAAAGATGTGCAGCTGGAGTTATCGGTGTATGTGTGGTGTTGGAGGTGATGGTGGTGTTTATAATGTGTGTGTGTGTGTGTGTGTGTGTGTGTGTGTGTGTGTGTGTGTGTGTGTGCGTGCGTACGTGCGTGCGAGCGTGCGTTCGTCCATGCGCGCGCACATGTATGTGTGTGTGTGTGTGTGTGTGTGTGTGTGTGTGTGTGTGCTTGTATATGCGTGTATGTGTGTGTGTGCGTGCGTGCGCGCACGAGTGTGTGTATGTGTGTTTGAGTGTGTGTGCGTGTGTATGTGTGTGTGTGTGTGTGTGTGTGTGTGTGTGTGTGTGTGTGTGTGAGTGCGCACGCGCGTGCGTGCATGTGTGCGTGTGTGTGAGCGCGCGTGCGTGCGTGCGTGCGTGTGTGCGTGTGTGTGTGCGTGCGTGTGTGTGTGTGTGTGTGTGTGTGTGTGTGTGTGTGTGTGTGTGTGAAAATGCTGCATATTCCATTTTCTGGCACAAATCTATTCAGTTCTGTCTGTTCATGCTTGCTTATGCTGGGTCTATGCTAACTAATAGCACTGTGAAGTATAGATCTGCGTATAGAACGATCTCTTTCTGATCTTTGTCAAGTAATGATGTTGATGATAAAGAATGCACACACACACACACACACACACACACACACACACACACACACACACACACACACACACACACACACACACACACAGACTCACACACACACAGCAAACGCGTGTACGCGCGCGCACCTACGCTCAACACACATATACACATATCCAGCACTACTAATTGATGCTTGCATGTGATGTTGCTCTTTGCGACGTTTAACAGCTTTGAATCAAATGTATATGATTCACTACACAAGTGTCTAAAGGTAATGCAATCAAAATATGCGAGAATCTCCTTTTTCTGTATTTTGAATTATGCAATATTTTTTACCCCAAAGACTGACAGGATATGATATTATAGATATTTGTTTGTGCATGTCTCTGTGTGTGTGGGTGCGTGCGTTCGTGCGTGCGTTGTATGTGTGTGTGTGTGTTTGTGTATTGTGTGTGTGTGTGTGTGTGTGTGTGTGTGTGTGTGTGTGTGTGTGTGTGTGTGTGTGTGAGAGAGAGAGAGAGAGAGAGAGAGAGAGAGAGAGAGAGAGAGAGAGAGAGAGAGAGAGAAGAGATACGATCAGGGGAGGGGGTTTGTTTGTTTTTTTGCTTTTTGTTTGCATGTTTGTTTACACCAAGGTCACCCACAGACGGCGGTACCAATGTGTCATCGATATACCAAATTACGTAAAATAGAATATGGCCTTCTTATAAGTTGTACTCTTTTTCCAACGTGTAAAATCTCTCTCTCTCTCTCTCTCTCTCTCTCTCTCTCTCTCTCTCTCTCTCTCTCTCTCTCTCTCTCACACACACACACACACACACACACACACACACACTGTTGCTTTTACTCACACACTACACACCCACTGTTGCTTTTACTCCATCTATACCCACTGCACTGACTACTGCTCTGAGTACTATCTCTACTGCTACCTCTACTGTGACCATACTGTTCTCTCTGACGAGGACGGCGGTGACGATGGCGGGGCTTATCACAAATGACGGCACTGAGCACGACGATCATGGCCCTCTGTCTTCAACTTTCCTTCCCCCCTTCTTCAAGGAGTCAACACACATGGCCCTGTGTCTCTTCAACTTTCCTTCCCCCCTTCTTCAAGTTGTCAACACACATGGCCCTGTGTCTTCAACTTTCCTTCCCCCCTTCTTCAAGTAGTCAACACACATGGCCCTGTGTCTTCAACTTTTCCTTCCCCCACATTCTTCAAGTAGTCAACACACACATGGCCCTGTGTCTTCAACTTTCCTTCCCCCTTCTTCTAGTCAAGGCCCTGTCCTTTCCCTCTCTCAGTAGTCAACACACATGGCCCTGTGTCTTCCCCCCCCCCCCCCCCCCCCCCCCCCCCTGTGTCTTCAAGTAGTCAACACACACACGTGCAACATTAGTTCGGTCGCACTTCCAGTCACTCGACAGCTCTAACAAGAGGAGCGGAACACACAGATAGTTAACATCTCATTGCGATCAGTTCACACTGTTGGCCGTAAAAAAGGGATAATGTTGTATCCATAGATCAGTTCAGACTTAAGTAAGGTCCAACATCTGCCCCTGAGGTCCAGCCACCTGCCATTGTTGGCCGTCAAGAAGGGATAATGTTGTGTCGATTACATACAGATCACTCCTTTCTCTCACACTTTCTTTTTGACAGTGTGGAGGCTTCCTTGGGCCTGCTACCACGGGTGAGCCCCTCACCATGAGACACAGTGGGACAGTATTAGTGAGCCCCTCACCATCAGATATGGTGGGGACAGTATTAGTGAGCCCCTCACCATCAGATATGGTGGGACAGTATTGGTGAGCCCCTCACCATCAGATACGGTGGGACAGTATTAGTGAGCCACTCACCATGAGACATGGTGGGACAGTATTAGTGAGCCACTCACCATGACATGGTGGGACAGTATTGGTGAGCCACTCACCATGACATGGTAGGACAGTGTTGGTGAGCCACTCACCATGACATGGTGGGACAGTATTGGTGAGCCCCTCACCATGACATGGTAGGACAGTATTGGTGAGCCCCTCACCACCATGACATGGTGGGACAGTATTGGTGAGCCACTCACCATGACATGGTGGGACAGTGTTGGTGAGCCACTCACCATGACATGGTGGGACAGTATTGGTGAATCACTCACTATGAGACATGGTGGGACAGTATTGGTGAGCCACTCACTACGACACATGGTGGGACAGTACTGGGATCTCCATCATAACAGACTCAAACATTGTACAACACTTTGTTCACGGATGTACCGCTATACATGATTCTGGAGTTTTGTGAAAGAGTTCCTATTTTCAAAGTTTCTGTTTTCTTCTGTTGGGAAAGAGAGGCCCGTTTTAAGCCGTTTTCAGCATCTTTTGAATGAAGTGACTTTTTTTTTTCACGCGTACATGGGATCGATTTTCACGTGGCAAGAGCCATGATATGCCCCCCCCCCCCCTCTCTCTCCCCCTCCTCCTGCCCCTGACCTAGTCGGCTGGACAACATGAATTGAAACTCATTCAACCTGTGTCTTATTGGCGTACACATGCATCCTTACCAAACCTCCACAGGAGTACAAGCGCACCTGCGAGAAGGCTCTGGCGGACACCGCCAACCCTCTGCACATTGCGGAGGAGTGCCTGATGAACCGGGAGAAGAGGCAGGGCATCGACCTGGTCAACGACGACGTGGAGAAGTCGCTGGTGAAGGAGGTGGACATCATCAAGAAGTGTCAGGCCCGCATGAAGAAGGTGCTGGACAAGGCCTACGTTCAGCTCAAGTCAGTACGGGGACTGGGCACCAGGGGAGGAGGGGGAGAGGGGGGGGGGTTGAGGGAGGGCGGGACAGAGGGCAGGGGACAGGGTGCGTGTGATGGATGGAGGGAAGGGGTGAGGAGGAGGATGTTTATGATAAAGACAGTGTGTGTGTGTGTGTGTGTGTGTGTGTGTGTGTGTGTGTGTGTGTGTGTGTGATGATTTAGTTTGTGTGCATTTAGTGATTGTGTATAGTTTGGCTGAGGATGGTGCGCGCGCACGCGCTTGTGTGTGTGTGTGTGTGTGTGTGTGTGTGTGTGCGCCTGAATACGAGCGTGCATGTGTGAAGCAATGAGTACGCTCACACGGGCGTCCTGTTTGACTTTCTAACACAGTGACATGAGTTGTGTTTCCCGTGGTGACGCATGACGTGAGGCCCTGTGCGGGTTGCAGGATGAACCGTGCGGCACAGCACGCGCTGGAGATTGACGCCAAGGACAAGCACCACGCCCAGGGCCTGGATGACCGCATGCAGCAGGTCCGCAACTCCTCCGCCGGCATCGGCTACATCCCCGGCATTGAGAACATCGACAACACGTCAGTACACCCCCACCCCCTCTCTGTCTCCCTCTTCCTGCGCGCGGTGTGTGTGTGTGTGTGTGTGTGTGTGTGTGTGTGTGTGTGTGTGTGTGTATGATTATGCGCGCTCATGCGCTGCGTGCATGGCACTGAGAACATCGACAAACACATCAGTGAAGCCATAGTATATAATGAGAGGGGTTTTTGTTTGTTGAAGGTGGTGTTGTGGGCGTGGTGTTGGTCATTGCGGATACGTCATATCTTTGTCTTTGATTGGTGTGTCTATTTCTCTTCATTGTCATTTTTTTCTTTCTTTTTCCTTTCTTACTTTTCCTACCTCTTTCTCAAATTTTCTCATTTTTTTTTTTCTTACTCCTTTTCTTGCATCCTTTTTTTCTCTCGGTTTCCTTTTTCTTTCTTCTTCGTTTCTTATCGCCCTTCCTTTCGGCCCTCTTTCTTTCCGCCTTTATTTCCATTCTGCACCCCTTCCTTCTTTCCATTCTACACCCCTTCCTCTTTCCATTCTACACCCCTAGCTTCTTTATTTCCATTCTACACCCCTTCCTTCTTTATTTCCATTCTACACCCCCTTCCTTCTTTCCATTCTACCCCTTCTTCTTTCCATTCTACACCCCTTCCTTCTTTCCATTCTACACCCCTTCCTTCTTTTCTTTATTTCCATTCTACACCCCTTCCTTCTTATTTCCATTCTACACCCCTTCCTTCTTTATTTCCATTCTATTCTACACCCCTTCTTCTTTATTTCCATTCTACACCCCTTCCTTCTTTATTTCCATTCTACACCCCCCTTCCTTCTTTCATTCTATTTCCATTCTACACCCCTTCCTTCTTTTCATTTCTTCTACACCCCTTCCTTCTTTTATTTCCATTCTACACCCCCCTTCCTTCTTTTTTCCATTCTACACCCCTTCCTTCTTTATTTCCATTCTACACCCCTCCTTCTTTATTTCCATTCTACACCCCCTTTCCTTCTTTATTTCCATTCTACACCCCTTCTTCTTTATTTCCATTCTACACCCCCTTCCTTCTTTATTTCCATTCTACACCCCTTCCTTCTTTTATTTCCATTCTACACCCCCTTCTTTATTTCCATTCTACACCCCTTCCATTCATTCTATACCCTTCTTCTTTATTTCCATTACACCCCTTCCCTTCCTTCTTTTCATTCTATTTCCATTCCTTCCGCCTTTATTTCCATTCTACACCCTTCCTTCTTTATTTCCATTCTACACCCCTTCTGCCTTTATTTCCATTCTACACCCCTTCTGCCTTTATTTCCATTCTACACCCCTTCCTTCTTTATTTTCATTCTATACCCCTTCCTTCTTTATTTCCATTACTACACCCCTTCCTTCTTTATTTCCATTCTACACCCCTTCCTTCTTTATTTCCATTCTACACTCCTTCCTTCTTTATTTCCATTCTACACCCCTTCCTTCTTTTATTTCCATTCTATACCTCTTCTGCCTTTATTTCCATTCTACATCCCTTCTGCCTTTATTTATTTCCATTCTACACCCCTTCCTTCTTTACCACTCTATACCCCTTCCTTCTTTATTTCGATTCTACACCCCCTTCCTTCTTTATTTCCATTCTACACCCCTTCCTTCTTTATTTCCATTCTATACCCCTTCCTGGCTTCCTGTTCATTTCCCCCATGATCACTGCCTTCCCCACCACACACAATGGCCAACCTGCCGACTCACTGTGGAATGTCCTTTCTTATCTCACTGTCTTTATTTCTTTCTGCTTTTTTCCTCTGTTTTTTTTTTTTTTTTTCTAAATTGCTTCATAATGATAATAATGATGATGATCACTTAATCATACTTCTAAGCCCTAAGTGCTTACAAATACAGAAAAGGTTAAAGAAAACATAAATGAAACCAACAACGGACACAACAGCATGCATGCGCGTGCACACACACACACACACACACACACACACACACACACACACACACACACGCACACACACACACACACATACACACACGCGCGCGCGCGCGCGCATCCCGCCTCCACACACACGTTAGTAGCAGAATCAATTTGATGGGCAAGGGAAGGGGAAGTAAGGTGAAGAGGGTTTGTTTTAAGAGATGCCTTGAAGGAAGACAGAGTTTGAACGATGCAAAGATATTGGGAGTTCATTCCAAGAAACCGGACCTGCATCCCGTCCTTTCCTCCTTTTCCCCGGTAGATTGGAATGCAGACATTTCTGACGGATAATTGGTTTATTCCTCACGATATTCGAGGATAGAGACACCGTTCACTATAACCTACAAATGATGACGAAAGTCACAACGGAACAGTCACAAAGAATCACACGTATCATGATGACATTTACGTAAACAATGGTCAAAAGTATACCGTCGTGTTTCTGCTCATTCCTTTTCTTATCCATCCTTCTACCTTCCTTCCTTCCCTGCCTGTGTCACTCGCTGTATGCTGTGTCTGTTCAGCATCACCATCTTCTTTCTTTCCTTCCTTCCTTCCTTCTTCCCTGGCTGTCTCACCCGCTGTGTTCTGTGTCTGTTCAGCATCACCATCCTTCCTTCCTTCCCTGGCTGTCTCACTCGCTGTGTTCGTGTCTGTCTCAGCATCACCATCCCCGAGTCGTGGGCCCGCTACACCCAGGAGAACATCGCCCGATCCCAGAAGGAGCGCGCCTCCTCTGAACGTCTGCGTGGCGAGATTGACAGCACCCTGCGTCACTGCGCCAACGAGATGTGGAACAACTTCAACGCCGTCAACAACTCCTTCAACACCAGGATCCGCGAGACGAGTGACGCCAGGAACAAGCTGCAGGCTCACTTGCAGAAGGTTGGGATTGTCTCCCCTCCCCTCTTTACTTCACTCTTTGTAGCCGTGTGTGTCCCAGTGTTATGGCGTGCTGGAAAGTTGGGTATGGAGGAGGAAATGAGAGAGAGAGAGAGAGAGAGAGAGAGAGAGAGAGATGAAACAAAAATGAGATAAGCAATAAAAAAATTTTGTTCCCCCCAGGCCTGGGGCAAAAGATCAGAGAGAGAGAGAGAGAGAGAGAGAGAGAGAGAGAGAGAGAGAGAGAGAGAGAGAGAGAGAGAGTTCTTCATTCAAATGACATCAATCAGTCCATCACATCAACCCCCTGTTTAGTTGCTCGTGACCTCATTTTCAGTGGTAGTTGCTGCCTGTTGCAGACGATGCAGGAGATCTTCGACATGGAGCGGAACATCAATCTGCTGCGCAAGGCCATCCAGGACAAGGAGAACCCCATGAAGGTGGCCCAGACTCGCCTGGATGAACGCACGCGCCGCATCAACGTGGAGCTGTGCAACGACCCCGTCATGAAGTCGTCAGTATCTGTCTGCTGTCCTCTGTGTGTGTGTGTGTGTGTGTGTGTGTGTGTGTGTGTGTGTGTGTGTGTGTGTTTGCATACGTGCATGCGTGCGTGTGTATGCGTGCATGCGTGCGTGCATGTGTATGTAGGGGAGAGAGAGAGAGAGAGAGAGAGAGAGAGAGAGAGAGAGAGAGAGAGAGAGAGAGAGAGAGACAGAGATACGGATGATTTAATCATTATAGGCCATGGCCCGTTATGATGGGGTGGATTACACATTGACAAAAATGCTATTGTAAAGCATAGTGAACAAAACGAAAACAGCACATACTCAAGGACACACTGTGCTTCGGAATTTGAAGGCTTTGTGTAGGTACAAGACAAATCTTCTAACAACATCCTCTTTACTGCAGGCCATAAGTATGATGAGTCTAAATACAGATGGTTGTCTGTAATATTTGGGCGGACTGATCTCTTGGACCACTCAAGGCAGTACACTGCAATACAAAATGAACTTCATCTTCACATGCATTTTTGCATAATGGACAGGTGAGATCAGAATTACAATGTTGCTTATAACGAAAATGATGAACAAAGATATTCCAAATCTTAATCTTGTGATAAATTTTAGATGTCTGTCCATTTTCTTTGACTAGTAAGTCGGAATATGGTGCAAGGCGTTATACTGTCTGTACAGATCAAATCTATCAGCCAGTCTTGTACGAACCATTCGAATAAAAGTCGGTTCATCTTGTACACCCTGATTGAACCAGACATATCAAAACCCAATTCGTATAATTCAACTCTCAGCCTTGTAGCCCAGTTTGTTTTTTTTTCTTGCACCTAGGTTATACAACATGTTATAAACTGCTAGAGAGAGAGAGAGAGAGAGAGAGAGAGAGAGAGAGAGAGAGAGAGAGATGCGTTTTGTGTGCTGTTGGGTCCATAGTGTGCTTGAAAGAATCTCTGACAACGTTTTTTTTTTGTGATTGGGCCTCAGACTCACGCACTGAAGGATCTTTTTCTCACGTTTAAGACTGGTTTGGGAAGTGTGTGTATGAGTGTGTGTGTGTGTGTGTGTGTGTGTGTGTGTGTGTGGTGTGTGTGTGTGTGTGCGCGCGCGCGCGTGTGTGTGTTCGTGTGTGCGTGCGCGCGCGCGCGCGTGTGTGTTGTGTGTGCCTGAGCACGCGCGTGTGTGTGTATGAGTGTGTGTGTGTGTGTGTGTGTGTGTGTGAGAGAGAGAGAGAGAGAGAGAGAGAGAGAGAGAGAGAGAGAGAGAGAGAGAGAGCTTAGTTCACTCTCTTCACATCTCCAGTGGTTAGCCTGACCCAATCATCCCGCCTTCTTCTTCCTGACTATTCACCGTCTTGTTCCCCCCCCCCCCCCCCCCCCCCCTGTCCCCCTCCCCCGCAGTCCCCGCAGTCTGCAGCACGAGGTGAACGAGATCCGGGAGTCGGTGCGTCTGCTGAAGGAGCGCCTCAAGTCCTCGGAGCTGAGCCTGGCCCGCCTGATGAAGACCAAGGCCACCCTGGAGCACGACATCAGCGTCAAGGAGAACTCCCTCAGGATCGACTCCACCTTCTGCATGGGCATGCGCAAAGGCTTCCCCATGGACCCCAAGGTGGGCCCCGTGTTCCAGATGCCTGGCTGCTAGGGGATCGAGCCTCGTCCATCCTTAGGTCAAGCATTCCGTCCATTGCTGCTGTCTCTGGTCTACTGGGGGGTTGTCTCTTGGGTGGTGTGGATGTGCCGGGGGATATGATTTAAATCCATTTGATCAATGAATTGATGCCTCCATTCCCCTCCACGTTGTGACAGACTGGCTACCATCTGCTTCTCTCGTCACCTTCAGTTGTCAACGTTCTGCGCTTTACTGCTTGTTTTCAAACAAATGTCCTCATGGTTGACCTATTTCTTCTTTTTATTTAGTGATGCCAACGTGTACGTTCATTGTGATTATAGACATATTGCAATTTCAGTTATTCAGACGAAAACTAATCATCAGACACTCAGCGTTCATTCTTCTTTTGCTGTCAGTGCAGAATCATCTCTGGCAGGGTGTCTGCGGTGCCTTCGTGCAGCAGTCGAAAGCGAGGTTTTCACGTATGCTAACAAAAAAGAGTCATGTGATCAGAATTACTTTCTCCACTATTTGAACATATTCTGTTTTGTTCAATATACATGTTTGCCTTCTTGCTTGTTAACATTTTGTTGTTTATTCCCCATGATGATGAGAGAAGAAAGATTTCAAGCACTTTGTTTCCACTGTGAAATCATAGCACATCATGGAAAGCGTGTGATCAAATTAATCATGTACTTTTAGTTTGGTTATAATGTCATGGGAAAAGAGAGGTGAGATACATCACAGAAGATATACTGAAGTTGACTCGTCGCCACCCGTTAAAAACCATTTAATTGTATAAAATCATCGATGCACATATTCGGCTGTTGTTTGGGGTGTTCTGTTTTTTTTTTTTTTTAATTTCATTTTCCTCTGAGGACAATATGCTCCGTGTGACTGTGTTCTGTTGTTGATCATTTGTATTTTTCAGCAAGTGATATCTGAGCGTGTCTGTGATATTTTGACACATGTATGCCAGAATGAATGTCTACACAAATTAGACGACAACCAAGCATTCCATTTCTGATGACAAAGTACAGAGTTCGTATTAATGAAATACTGATTTTACAAATATGGAAATTGGCTCAATACTGTCAATGGAACCGTCAACCGATCTTCGAACATGTTGTGGACCTCAATAATCAGTTCCATATTTTGTGTTATTTCCTCCCTTTCAACCCCCACATTTTCTTTTTAAATCATTGTTATCATATGGTGCGATATTTCCGAAGAGGTTTTCTATTGTTTGTTTTGCCGACTGTGTCCCAAAACGTTGCTGTGCATACAGATGTAAGTGGAAGTAGACAGTCTTATAGACAGTCTCATAGCCTTATCAGTATTATCCCGCATTTGAACTCTTAATAAGATAGACACTGTTTCCTGTCTTAAGGTTTACGTTCTTGAAGCGGATGTTTTTGCGCGGATTGAGTCTTACAGACATGATAGATTTTATTGTATGTTGCCATGTCTAGTCTCCCCTTCCCCATCCATTTCATATACTTTATACTTGTTTTTGTCATGTCAGTGAATTCATGGACTATCTTTGATATGACATGTATTTATTGCGATTTTGGCTTGTGTGCATGATCTCTTGATTTAGTGTGTGTCTCTTTGTTTGCCCATGATGTCTGCTCATATCATTGGTCTACAGTGCACTCACGATTGAATTAAAGACAACAAAAAGCTCATCGCATTCCTATGTGTTCATGAAGCGAATGACTGACGTTGACTGAAAAAGCTTCTTTCAGTGTTTGAACAATCGAGCAGTTGGGTCTTTTCTCTCTCTTTCTCTACTTGCAGCAGGCGAGCACACACACACACACACACACACACACACACACACACACACACACACACACACACACACACGCTCACCCAAAACAACACTGACAAGTTACATTTTCATTGAAACATTTGACATATTCATAAATAATAGCTGTGTACAAATGTACCTACACTGATCAACCACAAACGGGTACGATGATGACCTTACATTGTGACTACCCGCCCTGTCTCCCTCCCCCCCCCACCACCACCCACCCCCCCCCCCCCCCGCCTCCTTCACCTCACATGAATACATATACTGCGGATGTGCACAAACTTGACAAAGTCATTTGCATAACTTTGCTGGTTGCTAAGGGAAACAGCATACCAATGAACCAAAAAAAACACGTTGATTATACAGCCCAGCCTAATATGTGAATTTTCAGAACGTTACATTGAATTCACAGCTGCAAATGCAGAGACTACAATATCAACAACACTGAAAACTACCATGCAAATTAATCTGAACTAAAACCCACTCTATACATGCAAGAATAAGACCACACACAGTTTAAAAGATAAGTGTCACTCAACTGAAGAGTGAGACCAACATGTTACGGTAATATGCAGAGAGAAATAAGAACAAAGTGGAGTACACCCAGAAACATATCATACACTGTTACAAAGGAACAAAACCTATTATGTTTATTTCTATGGCCATTCCAAGTCAACGAACGAACCAACAACCAAAACTGAACCAGCCACCGTGGCACAGTGGATAGCGTGGGAGGTCCCTGCTGGGAGGTCTTGGGTTTGATTCCCATCCGAGCCACTTAATATTTGTAGGATTTTTCGGACCACGATCGGCTCCTACTCTGAGCTAAGTTTGTTATGGGCTCAACCGAGAAAACTGGAACTGCACATTGGAGTTTAAACCACTGAATGGATGCATCTTTGACAGTGTTGCTTACATTTTCTGACTAACACTGCTGGTGTCTACACATCTGTCAGGCCTAGGACAGTGACACTGGGGTTTACCATGAAAGTAAGCGTAGAGGACAGCTCTGCCGTGCTGTTTCAGACCAGGATGTTCACTCACAGAATCATCTTTACCCTCATCCTCACTTAGTGGCAGAAAGAAATCTCCAATTCTCTGGCGCTTCATGCCTTGCTATCATGGTGACCTCAGCTTCCATTTCATCTCCGCGGCGATGGCCTTGATAAGTTCGTGTCCAGTTCGCCGGTATCGGCGACTGCATGCAGTTGTTGTTGGATGGACGTGGTGGCGCCCGCCCTCCGGTGCAGAATGTTCACTCACGCTGGCTCAGCGGTAAGCGATTATTGTTGTTAATTGGGGGCTCAGTAGGTGGTGACCTGCGTGCGTTGGCTCAGAACTGGCACCACAGAATGCCATCGAATTGAGTCGGCAGCAGCAACAGCTGTGCAAAGCTCCCTCTGCGTCACTTCTTTCCCTTACTCCTCCCCAACACTTCCACTCCCTCTTGTTGTCTGCCTCATCCAAACAAATGGACAAGGCTAGGCCAAACAATGTAGATAGTTGGACAGAACTGCCGTTAATTAAACTGATGGACAGAGTAGATACAATGGACATTCAAATAGCTTGAACATTTCAGCATATGAATTTGATTCACCAAATCCCCAAACCGTCCATTCATAAGTTATAAGAAGTTGAGTATCTAATTTGGTATCAAGTGACAAGAAAACATGAAAAGAAACATAACTTTGACCACTCAGCAAAATCACACGCCCGGCTAGCATGGCTTATCGCTTCCCATTCACATCGTGTCGTAGTCAGGCTGACCGCTGCCACCATGACTGGGCATTGGACAGAAAGCAAACAAAAGCCCAGTAACAGAACAGACCAACGTCCCCAAAACAGACTTCATCGGCAATGTGTGGACTAGTAACAATCTCTCGCTGGAGCAGGACCAGCCCCACAGTGTTGCGTTCAGTTCCCAGTCCTGCTGTCCTCACACTGTCCACTCTGGCTCCCTCGGACACAGCCACACCACATCGCAGTCAGTCTCCTCATCCCACAGGAAGCTGTCCGCTTCATGACGCCCTGAAACAACCCACCAAAGGAGACACTGCACTGTTGCCCAGTCACTGTTGCCCAGTCCCTACAGTGGTGTTCGCTGATGCCTGTTGTGATCCACCGTAAGCAGAGTACCGCTTACGAAGTCCCCTGATGACGACAATAACGATTTTGTCTCGGAGCCAACGTGAATGAGAGTTCCCCCATCCGAAGGGAGAAACCTGCATAAGCACTCCTACCACACTGCCCGTGGATTTGCCGACTGTGGGCACACTGCCCATGGATTTGCCGACTGTGGGCACCCACTGCCCATGGATTTGCCGACTGTGGGCACACTGCCTCCACTTCCCCATAGACATGGCTGCAGGCCAATGTCGTTTATTCATGTTCAACTATTCATATTCCCAACACTATATCAACATGGCCAGTGTCAGTATCATTAATTTCAATCGTTCATCTGACAGTATTTTCCACCTGCCACAGTTCAACCATTCATCCGACAGAAGATCGACATAGCCAATGCCAGTGTTATCGGTTTCAAATTGTTTACCCCAAAACACATTAGCATGGTGAACTGGCAGTAAAACGTATTTCAATTTTCACCCAACAACAACAAATCTCAGTCACTCTTGTCATTTGTGCAGATAATATATAACCCCCACTGGAGTTGACGACACGACATTAATGCTAATTCCCCACCCTCCCTCCCTAAAGGTTCACCGTGTGTGTGTGTGTGTGTGTGTGTGTGTGTGTGTGTGTGTGTGTGTGTGTGTGTGTTAGAGAGATAACCTGTTCGTGTCTGTGAATAAGTATATGTGTATATGTCTGCTTTGTCTGTGGGATGAGTACGCACACGCGCTGTGTGTGTGTGTGTGTGTGTGTGTGTGTGTGTGTGCGTGCGTGCGTGCGTGTTTGTGTGGAAACATAAAAGCACTATCCTCAACCGATAACAGTCCTGCCAGCCGTCATTCACTTTTATCAACCATTTAATCACATTTGCTTGAAAGATATATTAAAAAAAAAAAACCCGCAAGTCGATATATTTCAAACATGAACTTACGAACGGACAAGAAAACGCATACATGTACTGTGTTGGACATTGGGTTCAAACACATCTATTCCCATTTGCTGAAACATCATTCGTTCATTCCTTCCTTCCTCCTGTCAGCCGCCTAGCTGTCATTCGTTTTCCTTACTGGATGACAGCACTACTTTCTGTTCTTTCTATCATCACGGCCAAAGTCAATGCCTGTGTGATACCATCTGATCTAATTCTGAGAGACACGTTCCATGTTCCCATGAAAACATCATTGAAAAAAAATGAAGAGGAGAGAATACAATGGGGAAGAGAGAAAAGGAAGACACAAGGCGAGGAATGAAGAAAGGGAGGTAAAGGAAGTCAACGATAGGGCAAAGGCAGTCTGTCACCAATCAGAGGACGGCATTGCACAGATCTACGGAGAACAGAAACATGACGGCACATCGCCACATTTCCTCTCTGACCTCCAGATTCTAAGGACAACATTTGTCCTCTCTGTCATGAAATCAAGTGGCTTCTAAACGGAGAAAAAGCTGATGCAGAGACGAGGTGGTTTCAACCAACGGTGAAGAGAGCACGGAATTAGGATCTTCGACTTCTGGTTAGAGTTGATTGTGCACAGTGAAGGCATTGATCACTTCCTGCTGGTCTGCCTGGCCATGTGTCTGCCCCTGTTGACGGGTTGGCTGGCTGTCCACCACACTTCCAGCTGATGGCGCCACACTGTCAGGCTTGAAACGCACACACGGTGGTTCACAGACAGGCAGGAGGCTGACCTGAATAGTCTGTAACAAGAAACTGGCATACGTGGCTGCTGGAGAGGGCACACTGCCAACTGAACAATCCCCGGGGTCTGAAAGTGGTCAACGACCTACGCGAGCGAACGTGATCCAACAAAGGGGACAGTGGCGAGACAGGCCTACCCATCCCTTCTACATCTTTGTTTTAATTTCATCTGTATTACCGATCCCTGTCTCTCCAGACTACATCCATTATATATTATCATCATGTATCAGGATACGCTATTCGCCGAAGTCTGTGAACGTGCTTTTGAACATGCCACTTCAGCTGCAAAGACGGCCGGCAAGACAGGGAGAGTAGTGATGGGAGAGTAGTGAGGGGGATAGGAAGCAAGCAGAGAGAGAGAGAGAGAGAGAGAGAGAGAGAGAGCCAATAGAGGGTGCAGCCCAGTACAGTAAGGGGCGTAACTTCACCGGGAGAGAAATGTTTTTTGTACCCCTGCCTTCATTTGCGTCCCTTTACCTTCACCAATGATGGGTTTCTCCCCTTACTGTTTGGCTCTACCTCCCCTGCACGGACACCGACAGAGAAATGTTTTGTAACCGCACGTCATGCCACTTCATTTGCGTCCCTTTACCTTCACCAATGATCTGTTTCTCCCCCCTACTGTTTGGCTCTACCCCCCCCCCTCCCCTGCGCGTCCCCATCCCCCCCCCCCCCCCCCCCACACACACACACACACAGATGTATACTGAGAGGCATAAATTCCGCACGTCATGCACACTTTCTCCCTCTCGTGCTTGTTTTATCATCTTTGTGCACATGAAAATACATACACGCAATGCACGCACGCACTTATCAATCTTTTTTGACAATGGTAAAAGTATACTGATTTTTCTAAACAACCCAATGGAGGAGTGTGTGTGTGTGTGTGTGTGTGTGTGTGTGTGTGTGTGAATTATATTCGCACATGTAATGAATTACTAAGTTCTGAACTGATAATTATTCACAAAAGAACACAATTTTGCAAACAATTCTTAAGCAATACATATCATGTACAAATTAAGACGAAACCTTTTTTGTTTTAATTCTTTGTCTTTGTGGCTTTCAAAATGACAAAGAACGTAATGAATACTACATGAAAGTGACACTAACACACACAAACTACTCTTCTTATCAAAAAGTCCTTATGCATACTCAGCTAAAGGACAACACACACACACACACACACACACACACACACACACACACACACACACATATACTGAGAGGCATAAAATTTCGCACATCATGCAGACAAATCCACGGGAAAAGTTTGATTTGTTGCTCCTTTTAAGACCCATTCCTCAGTTGGTGGGAGTGTGACCCACCTTTCCACAGCGACGTTTCTCGTGCAGCGCGTGCCAGCGAACAAACAATAGCGCCAGAAGCAAAAAGCCAAACTGGGCGACAACTCAGTTCAGAGTGAATATTGCGTCGCTTTCTTTTCACTTGATAAACACACAGTTTAACCCCATAAAATGCCGCAACCAGAATGATTTTCACACGGCAAGAAAATGCCACAGCTAGACAACAATCAGCGAAAACGCGCTGTCGGGAGGCTGAGGGCCGATTCATCTGTCCGACAGGTGGCAAGAGCCATGAACGCCCACCACACCACTATCTACCGCCCACAACAGCGCTTGGCAGCCACCCGGTCAGTTCCTGACCGTCCTCGACCAGGTGCACCTCCAGTGACGACTCAGAAACAAGATCGAGCCGTTCGCCTTTCCCACCTCAGGAACCGATTCCTGACTGCTGCTGCCACCACTAGAGCAACTTTGGGGGAGCGTGGGGGACCCATCAGCAGCCGCACCATCAGACGACGCCTGTCACACGCAGGAACCAGGTGTCACAGGCCCTAGGTTGGCCCTGTATTGACTGACAGACACAGGCAGGCCCGGCGCCATTGGGCAGCAAATGGTGCGTTCCTGGGAAGACGCGCGCGCATGGAGGTATGTCATCTTCTCTGACGAGTCACGTTTTTGCATGGGCCACGCTGATGGAGAATCAGATATTACAGGAGACGAGGAGAACGGTATCATGAGCCTTGTGTTCGGCAGCTCAACCGGTTTGGCGGCCCTTCAGTGATGGTGTGGGGTGCCAACAACGCCAACATTAGATCCCAGCTCGTGGTGATCGATGGCAACATCACGGCACTGCGTTACGTGAACCACGTTCTCCAGCCTGTCCTGCTTCCACTCCTGGATCACCATGGTGGACGACGCAGAATTGTGTTCCAGCATGATAATGCTACACCTCACAGTGCCCGGATGACCCGTCAGTTTCTGCAGCAGAATGGAGTGGAGGTGATGCCCTGGCCATCCCTGTCACCTGACATGAACTGCATTGAGCACCTTTGGGACGCGCTCGGCAGGAGAGCGGAGCAGCATCAGCTGAGGCCCCAGACGAGAGGTGAACTGATTGCCGTTCTTCAGCATCACACTGGTCAACATCCAGCAGGTGCAGATCCAACGCCTCGTGCAGTCTAAACCTCGGCGCCTTCGAGCGTGTGTAGCTGCCAATGGTGGATACACCAATATATGACAGAATCATCTCTTTTTTGAAAGATGGTTTATGCTGTGCTATAACCATGTTTGACAGTTGTTTATGAATTTGATTCAGGTCGTTTTTTTTTCTGTTCACACATGTCCTTTTCAATCAAGTTTTCTAACGCAGATTTGGTTTGTTTACATTGTTACCAAGTCTCCAAATAAATAACTGACAAATGAGATTTTTGTGCATAATTTTTTATGTTTGTGCGGGAATTTCTGCCTCTCAGTACAGTTCAGTGACACTTTTTCATATTTCCATACCATACATTCAGTGTAATGAATTGTTACATGAAAATCACACTGACACACTCCAGTTACAGAGTGATCTGAAAATATGTGTATGCATGTAAATGGGCTGTGAAAAACTTGAGGTAACACAAACGTGAAACACCAGACTGCTACATCACTCCAGGAGTGGTTTCCAGCAGGCTTGTGAAGGCGTGATGTCCACCACAGGGAATCAAAATGTGACTAGGCCACCAGACCCCTCCAAAGAAACCAGAAAAAGAAAACGATTCTTCTACGAAGGCTTCCTCTTTAAGGCGAGAATATCGAACAACTCATCTTCAGACTGACTCATTGTGCAGCACTGTTCCTGACTAACCCCAAGCAGTAGCTGCCATACAGGTCACAACACATCACTCCCCCCCCACCTGCTCCCCCCCCCCCCCCCCCCCCCCCCCCCCCCGTCACCCCCACACACACACACACACACACACACACACACACACACACACACACACACACACACAGAGAACTACTGACTTGGGACTCATGCTACAAACGGGCAGAGATTCATCTGTCGTAAATCAGGAGGTTGCCTTCTATTTTCCTGCCTGCATTGCAGGTCACTGAGAGAGTCATACAGCCGTATCTATTCAGCACGAAGCCATCCCCAGATCTCCCTTCTTGAAAATGACATGCGTTTACAAAAACGTACGAGCAGTGATTAATTATTCTTCACGAAAACGTTGTCTGATGAAAAGCATGTCTGAAGCGTCAACTGTCTCGTGTTCTGGAATCACCGAGTCTCACAAAGTCTGAGGTGCCTGCGTTGAATGCCCATGTTGAAAAAGCGCCTAAACACTGGCCCCAGACATGTTACATACACACGCGCGACATTTAGCCGCATATGAAACAGCATCTTGAAACACTGTACTACATCATACAGTATCTCAATGCCTATCAAAATACCGTTGCCAACAAAACTACAATAGCACTGTAACTTCAAAAGATGCTTAACGTTTTAAGATCTGAAATCGTGAATACGCTGTGGCGTCTTGTGGACACTGAAACATCGGGCATTCAGTTCATGTTGGTATGGATTGCCTCCAGGTCACCGTTCAGGAATCGGCATTGTTCTCTTCGTCAACAAGACATTTGAAGCAGTCGACTCAGCTCAGAGAAACATCGCTTTATCCTCACGAAACATTGATCCATATTCTTTTTCATATTGATTATATCTGACAGGAGAAGAATATGAAGTGAAAGATTAGTCGGAATGTGGGAGTGGGTTTTGCCTATAGCAGGAGTAAATCCTCAGTGTCGGCCAGTCCAAGTAGTTTTGTTTATTGCTGCAGCGTGCTGGATATGACGGTTGGAGAGAGTCAAGAACACACGCGCACTACACACAACAGTCAATTCATTCCGAGCGTCGCTGGGTCGTGCGACAGCACAGAATGTTGAAATGTACTGCGCTGTGTTGTGTACTGTAATGTATCGTCCGGCATGTTATATTTTCTGTGTAGCCTGTTGCATGGCATCTCGCAACTTACTGTATATTGCACCATTCCGTAGTGTATATGGCATGTTGCAAAGTATTGTGTTGTATACTGCAATATGTTGCTCGGTGTAATGTAATGCTCTGCATTGTATGCATCTTACGATCTTACGTTACGATGTATTTATTGACTTGCTTTATATATTGTAATGCACCGCATGTTGTAATGTGTTGCAATGCATGTATGTTGCAATCAATGGCTTGTAGTAATATCATGTTATACTGCATGCATGTTATACTGCATTTTTCTATTGCAATCCACTGCACTGCGATGTATGCGGTAATGTGTGGCATGTTGCTGCATCTTCACTTCTGTGTATGTCGCAATGCACTGTACTTTGTATCGTGTTATACTGTATTTTGTACTGCCTGTTGGAATGTATTGTTCTATATTGCATGCATGCCGTTTTGAAATGCATGTTGTAATTGTAATACATTGCATGTTGCAGTGTAGTGTTGTAGTGTAGTGCGTAATACATTGCAATGGGTTACAAGTTGTGAACGTGCAATGAACTGCATGTTCCCGTGATGCACTGTGCTTTACTGCATATTGAAATGTACAGCATGTCTGTTGTACTGCATTGCACTTTATGCATGTTGCAATATATTGCATATTTATTGGAATGCGTTGTACAGAACTGTGTGTTGCAATGCATTTCATGTAGCGGAAAATTGCTTGTTGTTATGCACTGTACTACTGTAGGATATACTGTCTACTGTATGGCGACAGCAGTTTTGATCCTCATTACGACCTGGTTTCCAGCGAGCAGACTGCGTCGTCACGGCACGTTTGGTAGCGAGATCACTCGTAACGTGTGCCTCTCTTCCCTGAGACTGCCTCGTTCCGCCTTGGCCTGGTTTCTTCATGGGCCTTGATCGGTCCGCTGAGGTCTATGCTGTGTCAGAGTGACGACAGCTGTGTGGCATCAGCTGGGTCCAGCGTCTTCCCTGATGACTCGGTCACTGGGGGCGTTCGTGCTGTGTTGCGTATCTTTGTTTACTACCCCCTTCATGACCTAGGCCAGTCTGGTGGTGCTAGTGTAATGCTGTCTTTGTTCACTGCCCCATAAAGACCGCAGGTGGAGGTAGAGAAGGATCGCATTCACCATCTTGAGCGTGCCCAACAAATCGCCATCTTCAGACTAAGAACTGGACACTGTCAGTTGTTCGTCCACCTTTATTGCTTGAATATATTGCACACAGATGAGTGCCCATGCGGCGGTACTGACCCACAAAACCCAGCCCACATACTTCAGTCCTGTCCCACTTTCGACAGCCTGCGGCGTGAGTTCTGGCCCGGTGCAGTGGAACTCCAAGAAAAGCTGTGGGGAACGGCGGACTCACTCCGACGGACTGCTGACTTTGCCCAAGCTACCGACTTTGTATCTGACCAGCATGACCAGGGGATGCAGAAGAAGAAGAAGTTCACTGCCTCCTTCATGACCTTTGTCAGTCTGGTGGTGCTAATGTAATGCTATCTTTGTTCACTGCCTCCGATGTCGACTTTGTCAGGCTGGCGGTGTTAGTAGAGTTAAACATGTTTGTTCACTGCTTCCTCTGTGAACTTTGTCAGGCTGGCGGTGTTAGTAGAGTTAAACAAGTTTGTTCACTGCTTCCTTTGTGAACTTTGTCAGGCTGGCGGTGTTAGAGTTAAACATGTTTGCTCACTGCTTCCATTAATAACTTTGTCAGTCTGGCGCCATTGGCCTCATGTTAGCTTTGTTCATGATCTGTCTCAATGACTGTCAGTCTGGTAGTGTTTGTTCAGTGTTAGCTATCTTTGTTCATTATCTGTTTCTGTGACTTTGTCAGTCTGGTAGTGTTTGTTCAGTGTTAGCTATCTTTGTTCATTATCTGTTTCTGTGACTTTGTCAGTCTGGTAGTGTTTGTTCAGTGTTAGCTATCTTTGTCCATTATCTGTTTCTATGACTTTGTCAGTCTGGTAGTGTTTGTTCAGTGTTAGCTATCTTTGTTCATTATCTGTCTGAACGACTTTGTCAGTCTGGTAGTGTTTGTTCAATGTCAGCTATCTTTGTTCATTATCTGTCTCTACGACTTTGTCAGTCTGGTAGTGTTTGTTCAGTGTTAGCTATCTTTGTTCATTATCTGTCTCAATGACTTTGTCAGTCTGGTAGTGTTTGTTCATATGTCAGCTATCTTTGTTCATTATCTGTCTCAATGACTTTGTCAGTCTGGTAGTGTTTGTTCAATGTTAGCTATCTTTGTTCATTATCTGTCTCAATGACTTTGTCAGTCTGGTAGTGTTTGTTCAATGTTAGCTATCTTTGTTCATTATCTGTCTGAACGACTTTGTCAGTCTGGTAGTGTTTGTTCAATGTTAGCTATCTTTGTTCATTATCTGTCTGAACGACTTTGTCAGTCTGGTAGTGTTTGTTCAATGTTAGCTATCTTTGTTCATTATCTGTCTGAACGACTTTGTCAGTCTGGTAGTGTTTGTTCATGTTAGCTATCTTTGTTCATTATCTGTCTGAACGACTTTGTCAGTCTGGTAGTGTTTGTTCAATGTTAGCTATCTTTGTTCATTATCTGTCTGAACGACTTTGTCAGTCTGGTAGTGTTTGTTCAATGTTAGCTATCTTTGTTCATTATCTGTCTGAACGACTTTGTCAGTCTGGTAGTGTTTGTCAAATGTTAGCTATCTTTGTTCATTATCTGTCTCAATGACTTTGTCAGTCTGGTAGTGTTTGTTCAATGTTAGCTATCTTTGTTCATTATCTGTCTGAACGACTTTGTCAGTCTGGTAGTGTTTGTTCAATGTTAGCTATCTTTGTTCATTATCTGTCTGAACGACTTTGTCAGTCTGGTAGTGTTTGTTCAATGTTAGCTATCTTTGTTCATTATCTGTCTCAATGACTTTGTCAGTCTGGTAGTGTTTGTTCAATGTTAGCTATCTTTGTTCATTTTCTGCCTCAATGACTTTGTCAGTCTGGTAGTGTTTGTTCAATGTCAGCTATCTTTGTTTATTTTTTGTCTTAATGACTTTGTCAGCCAGTGTAGTGGTAAATATCTTTGTTTACGACCTACTTTAGTGACTTTGTTAGCCTGGTTATGTTTTGTATCTTCATTCACCAACTCCCTCGATGAGTCTGTCACTGCTGATGTCATTGTAGTGTTAAGTATTTTTCTTCACGACCTACGTCATGACTTTTTAGTGTGGTGGTGTTAGTGTAGTATTAGATATCTCGGAGTTCATCAGCAAGCTTCAAATAACCTAATGGCATCAGTCCTATGCTAGACATCTCTTTTCAAAACTTCCTGGATTATGCCATCTCTTATTTGCCAGTATAGTGTTGGAAATCTCCACTGACAGTCAATCTTTATGCTTCAATGACTATGACCATTCGTCAATGACTGTGACCATTCTTCAATCACTGTGACCACGCTTCAATGACTTTGGCCATGCTTCAATGAGTGTGTGACCATGCTTCAATGACTATGACCATGCTTCAATCATTGTTAGCATGCTTCAATGACTGTGACCACGCTTCAATGACTTTGGCAATGCTTCAATGACTATGACCATGCTTCAATCATTGTTAGCATGCTTCAATGACTGTGACCACGCTTCAATGACTGTGACCATGCTTCAATGACTACGACCATGCTTCAATGACTGTGACCATGCTTCAGTCATTGTGAGCATGCTTCAATGACTATGACCATGCTTCAATCACTGTGCCCACGCTTCAATGAGTGTGCCCATGCTTCAATGACTATGACCATGCTTCAATCATTGTGACCATGGTTCAATGACTGCGACCATGCTTCAATAACTATGACCATGCTTCAATCATTGTGAGCATGCTTCAATGACTATGACCACGCTTCAATCATTGTGAGCATGCTTCAATGACTATGACCACGCTTCAATCATTGTGAGCATGCTTCAATGACTACGATCATGCTTCAATCACTGTGACCGTGTCAGTACAGTGTTTGATGTTTTTGTTCACTGCCCATCTTAGGGCGTAATTCTGTTTGAGGGATTTAGACACCTGTTATTCTGATACCTGTTATTCTGTTTGAGGGATTTAGATATGCCTGTTATTCTGTTTGAGGAATTTAGATATACCTATTATTCTGTTTGAAGGATTCAGACATACCTGTTATTCTGCTTGAGGGATTTAGACATACCTGTTATTCTGTTTGAGGGATTTAGACATACCTGTTATTCTGTTTGAGGGATTTACATATACCTGTTATTCTGTTTGAGGGATTTACGTATACCTGTTATTCTGTTTCAGGGATTTACATATACCTGTTATCCTGTTTGAGGGATTTACATATACCTGTTATTCTGTTTGAGGGATTTACATATACCTGTTCACTGACCATGTTCAATGTTGCAGCCGTTTTGGCGGTGTCCCTATAATGTTATACAGCTCTTTCGTTGCTAGTGGAATGCATCCATCACTTTGCTGCCACACTGGACATGTTTCTCTGCACTGACGGTCTCCCTTTCCGAGGCATTTCTTACAACTTCTTTCCTTTCGTCCCCGGTGATCACAACTCCTCCCGCTGAACTGGAAGCCAGGAAGCTGCATCGTTTGGAGAACAAGACACACACCACTTCAACGGCGCCAATCTTACAGCTGATTTGTTTGACTGACAGCAAAGTTCGTGTCTGTTTTCCTGATATCACGTCACTTTTTCTTTCTTTTCTTTTTTTTTTTTTTTTTTGAGATGTAGACTGGGATGCGGGTACACGAAGTACCGGCATCAAAGGATTATAACCTGATGCCGGCATCAAAGTTATGTCGGCGGCATCAAAGGATTATGACCCGGTGTCGGCATCAAAGGATTATGACCCGGCATCAAAGTGTCGGCATCAAAGGATTATGACCCGTGTCGGCATCAAAGGATTATGACCCGGTGTCGGCATCAAAGGATTATGACCCGGTGTCGGCATCAAAGAATTATGGATCAAAGAATATAACCCGGTGTCAAAGGATTATGCCCGGTCAAAGGATTATGACCCGATGTCGGCATCAAAGGATTATGACCCGGTATCGCCATCAAAGGTACACAGATTCAGACCATTATCAAGAACCATAGATTCACAACAGATCAACATCATCGTGAATAGCTATTGATTCCATCATCATCAAGAGCTATGAATTAACAATCTCATGAACAGCTACAGATTCGCATCATCAAAGAGCTATGAACTCAGTTAATGACCAAAAGAACGCAACGTAAATTCACACAATGAAAATAAACAAGAATTCACACCAACATTAAGGGTACATTAAATTACATCATCATTAAAAGTAAATAAATTCACATCATCACCAAAAGTGCATTAACTCACATCAGCATCAACAGTACATAAACTCACACCAACTAAATGACGCATGATATCACACCGTAAACACAGGGAACATGAAACGACATCGGCATCAATCGGCGAACTAGTACTGGACTTCAGGGGACATGAATTGTATCTGCGTCAAGGCTCTAACAACTCATTCCATGATTACAAATCACCTAAACATCATGGAGACACAGAACGAGGTAATCGCCAGTATATACACCAACTCTTTCAGCATGTGAGGTACGTGAACTGAAAGCTGATAGCACGGCTTCACGTCACTGTCTGGAATAGAGGAACGCACAGGGGAGACGGGAGTTCTTGGAGGGACACGTGACGCACGGGCACTTGAGTCGGTGTCATAGTCCATGTGACTTGTCACAGACAACCTGGTCTTTCCCACACACTCTGCCATGCACCGCCCATCTCCAGGCCTGACTGCAGCTTCCAAGTCACAGCCTCTGGCTGCTCCACATCCAAGGCCTGAGGGTTTCATCATGCTGCAAGAACCCAACAACTGTGACGAGTACACCACTGGATCCCCCTACTCCCGAGCTACCTGAATCGGCACCACAGGTACATGATCTCTTGCGAATCAAAACGGCACACAGATATAAGAGCTATGTTACTGGCATAGTGGGGTCACCAACACTTTTGAATGAACTGCTTGTGTTCCAGGGATCACCTGAGAGAGAGAGAGAGAGAGAGAGAGAGAGAGAGAGAGAGAGAGAGAGAGAGAGAGAGAGAGACAGACAGACAGACAGACAGACAGAGAGAGAGGTATACATCTATTGTAACTTCTCAATGTCTCAGTATTGACATCTTAGAAGTCTTTATTGCCAATGTCCTCTTGTTTTGTTCTATCATACAGTCTTCTTGCTCGGTCCGTTGTCCGTTCTTTTTATGTCCTTTCCTACTGTCTGTTATCTGTTGTAGTCATCTGTACTTTTCAAACACATTTTCCTGTTCTTTTTCGTGTGGGCCTATGTCGTTACTGCTGGCTGCACTCAGAGTGTGTCAACTGTCGTGCAGCCCTTTTCCCCTTACTGCTGTTGCACTCAGACTGTCAGCTGTCGTACCTTGTTATGTCATTACTGCTGGGTGCACTCAGACTGTCAGCTGTTTGTAGCCTTGTTTTGTCATTACTATTTCAGCAGACTGTCAGCTGTCGTGGGCCTATGTCCTTACTGCTGGGTGCACTCAGACTGTCAGCTGTCGTGTAGCCTTGTTATGTCCTTACTGCTGGGTCAGACTGTCAGCTGTCGTGTAGCCTTGTTATGTCCTTACTGCTGGGTGCACTCAGACTGTCAGCTGTCGTGTAGCATTGTTATGTCCTTACTGATTAAGATTAACTGGGTGCACTCAGACTGTCAGCTGTCAGCTGTCGTGTAGCCTTGTTATGTCATTACTCTCTCACTGCGCTCAGACTGTCAGCTGTCGTGTAGCCTTGTTATGTCATTACTGCTCACTGCGCTCAGACTGTCAGCTGTCGTGTAACCTTGTGTCGTCATTACTGCTCGGTGCACGCACGAGACCAGAGTTCATTCTTTGGATGTGAACTACTTTTTCAGTTGTCTGAGTAGACATGTCTGATCCATTGCTACCTCTCAATATGTGTGTGTGTAGGCTACGTGTCTATCACACCGCTTGGGACACTGCACTGAGCGCGGCCACTGGCTCGTTCATTGGCTTTTCCTTGCTTTCTCTGTCGTTTTTTGCTGCTGTTTGTTACGCCACTTCCCCTGTCTTCTCTCAGCGGCAGTCCTTCAAAGGTCTCTCACCCCGACTCCCCCACACAGCCACACCCAGGCCAGTCTTGTAAAAGTTCTACAATCACCACTTCCACACACCCAGGTCAGTCTTGTAACAGTTCTACAATCATCACTTCCACACACCCAGGCCAGTCTTGTAACAGTTCTACAATCATTACTTCCACATCCAGGTCAGACTTGTAACAGTTCTACAATCATCACTTCCACATTCAGGTCAGTCTTGTAACAGTTCTACAATCATCACTTCCACACACCCAGGTCAGTCTTGTAACAGTTCTACAATCATCACTTCCACACACCCAGGTCAGTCTTGTAACAGTTCTACAATCATCACTTCCACACCCAGGTCAGTCTTGTAACAGTTCTACAATCATCCCTTCCACATCCAGTCTGTCTTGTAACAGTTCTACAATCATCACTTCCACACATCCAGGTCAGTCTTGTACCAGTTCTACAATCATCACTTCCACATCCAGGTCAGTCTTGTGCCAGTTCTACAATCACCACTTCCACATCCAGGGTCAGTCTTGTGCCAGTTCTACAATCATCACTTCCACATCCAGGTCAGTCTTGTGCCAGTTCTACAATCATCACTTCCACACACCAGGTCAGTCTCTTGTGCCAGTTCTACAATCATCACTTCCACATCCAGGTCAGTCTTGTACCAGTTCTACAATCATCACTTCCACATCCAGGCACCTGTAACAGTTCTACAATCACAATCACTTCCACACCCAGGTCAGCACTGTAACAGTTCTACAATCATCACTTCCACATCCAGGTCAGCACTGTAACAGTTCTACAATCATCGCTTCCACACCCAGGTCAGTCTTGTAGCAGTTCTACAATCATCACTTCCACACCCAGGTCAGTCTTGTAGCGGCTCTAAAATCATCAATGTCCGTTATCCCCCTTCCCTGACTGGGTCACTCTCCGGGGAAGACCATGCAGCGCTGAGTCATTTGGATGACGTCCGGTGGGGCATGTTCTGAGGGTTACATACCAGACAGACACTCCTCGTCCAGCCTCTGCGCTTCCTTAGCGCTCTACCTTCTTCATGCGCAGCTTTTTGCCTGGCGAGGTGACCGGCCTGCTGTCAGTACCTGACCTCTGGCTGTCAGTGGGGAAGGGGGGAGACGGAAAGAGGGGTGGGGGTGGAGACAACGCTCACATGGACTCTGCAGTCGATTCCTATTCTGGACTGACGCCTGGCTGTCTGATTCTTTGACAAGATGACTGGCTGACAGAATGACTAATTGTTTGATCGATTTCTTGACTGATGGACTGGTCGGCATACCAGTATATGGAATCATCATTCTAACACGAAGACCTTGGTGTCTGTATCGAGGAAACACGTGTTAGACTGACCTTTTTCTCCGAATTCAACCAGAATAAAGAAGCACATAGTATATGGGATAACTAGCACATTACCACGATCTTATTGCGCACATATGATAGCAGGAAGCTGTGTGGAGACCCCGGCGGCTGTCAAAGCACCTCGAAGTTCATTTCAACTGATGAAGTGTATACCCAAGCCGTGCACCCGGACGGTCACTGCCGTTCATGGTGCCCATAGCCCGGCTGGGCAGCCGACGGTCACTTCAATTCACGGTGCTAACAGGGCACCTGGAGACCTGAAGTGGGAACGATGATGCTCAGCTACGGGGAAGATGGGTCAAGGGTGGGGTGACGTGCGGTGGGGGGTCAAGGATACATGAACTCGGGTCTGGCGGGGCTGTCCAGCCAGTCACAGTTCTGGTGCAGGCGAATCACCTGCCCCTTCTTCACCACGCGCAACAAGCCGTCCATCAAGTTGCCACCCTGAAAACAGACACGAGGCCATTGGTGATTGTGTGTGCATTTCACAGAGGCTTTGTCCATCATCATCTGTCAACACTGTTTTTACCGTCCTGAAAGAAATCACGGCAACAATCACATCAGATGTACTACATGTGCATTTGTAGCACCCCCCCCCCTCTCTCTTTCTCTCTAACGCACATACGTACGCATGCTAGGCACATAGGCATAGACACACACACACACACACATAGGCAGACACGAAAGCACACACACACACACACACACACACACACACACACACACACACACACACACACACACACGAAAAGCGACGCACCGACATCACACACAGGGGAGTGACTACTCACTATTCAGCCTGGAGAAGACGAAGCTGTAGAAGGGGTCGTCCCTCACGGGGATGAAGTGAACACACATGAAGGAGTCTTGCTGGCCGTTGGGGTACCCGTGAGATCTGTCACCAGCACAGCAGATCCTTCCATCAAGCACTCACTATGGAAACTGAATCGACCCTTTGATCAACCAAGAAGATACAGACGTACACAAATTTGAGCACACATATTGAAAGACTCACAAATATGACCCACGAATAAGTCTAAAGCCAGCTGCTTGCATACACAAAAAACGTGCTCTCTCTCTCTCTCTCTCTCTCTCTCTCTCTCTCTCTATATATATATATATATATATATAGACAGATAGATAGTAGACAGGTAGATAGAGAGTTATATATATAGAGAGAGATACAGATATACATACATTTTCACACGCGTCACACACATGTAACACATCTAATCGCACAACATATCATACCATATTACATCGTACACAGGTGATCACTGCACATGTTATCACATCACAGCACTAGATCACAGTCTTATCCAGAAACAGGAATTTCACCACTAACAGTACTTTACCGAAGTATTTACCTGTCCAAAAAGATGCCTTAGACTTGGCGTGGATATCCTGCTATATTGTCAGAATCCCGCCATCCCCCCCCCCCCCCCCCCAAAAAAAAAAAAAAAAAAAAAAAAAAAAAAAAAAAAAAAAAAAAAAAAAACTGGGAGAACAGGGAGATAACCTCACATCAATACCCCCTCAGGCAGCGTGAGTGATCACCCTTAATGAGTTCACATGAATGCGTCAGTCGAAGTAGCTGGGTTTTCGCACCTTTTCCCCAACCCAGCGAGGGGAGGGGAGTGCGTGATGATGTTTGGACATTCGTTACACAACTTTTACAAATAACATTCGTTTTCCTCATACTTTCACAATATGGAGAAGAATGGAGGGAAGCGAGCTCACCTGAAAAGGAGAGACGTTAATCCCACACAAGCAGGCCATTGTACCGCGCGCCAAGCCTAGAACCCAGCGTTAATGGCCGCTATGGGCCCTAACCGAAGGTCACCCATGTTTAGCGTGGAGGTGAAAAGTTCTGACCCTGTTCTCCCTCAAGATAATGGCAAATGTGAAAAGAAATTTCCCAAGTCTAGTTTCAGAAAATGGAGCTGACCCCCTCAAAAGACATATTGCGAAAGCGAGTATTGATGGTACGACTGCAAAGACCCTTTCAAACATACACAGCCACATTAAAGACACTGTCATGCACAAATCACATAAATCAAATCACAACACCACTGTTACTGGCGGCGTGCGGTGCGTGTTTTGCTGTCTGACTCTCACCTGAATAAGTTCGGATGTGTGCACGACTTTTCCCTACACACACCCACACCACACGAACATAGATAGCCAGGCAACAAGTTAAGTTTCTACTTATTTTCTTTTGCTACCAGAACCATCGAAACCAAAACAAATGCATATACATAACGAGCATGAACAACTACAGCATAAAGTTCTCGCCACCACCAAAGGGCGCACAACAACACTAGGTACCACACAGTCACAGCAACACAATTTTTTTCACACAGCAGGCCAGGCTGGCACCCACAGCAGTGTCATCAAGGACAGTCTATGCGCTTGGCCGCGTCCGGCCCGAATCACAGTCTTCACACAGATCAGGAGTCACTCACGAAAGCAGTTCGTGGAGTCCTTCCAGGAACTCCCACACACACCAGGACACACGTCGACACGACGGAAAACGAAACTGTTCACGGAGGTAGGTTCGTGGAGTCCTTCCAGCGACTCCCACGCAGCAGAAGAAACACAAGTTGTCGTCCCGACGAACTCTGAAGCCGTTTCACACTCCAGCTCGTTGCTGACCTCACAGACAGGCTCTCAACACCCCCCGACGGGACGGGACGGAGGCGGCGGCTGGGCTCGTGCTGCACCTCACAACCGGTTGGCAGTGCACACACGATGTCTACTAACCCTCGGTCAGCCTTTCCATACTCCAGCGGGGTAGAGGCAGGGGGTGGGCACTGGGTGCACCCCACACCCGGATGGCAGTCAGTTCCAGGTCGGACACGGGGCTTCACTGACACCTGGGCGAACTGATAGCTACCTTGATTATCTAGCCTACTTCCAACACATTTATCGTTCTTGTTTGTAACTAACAGTCACTCTTCTTCCCATACTACATTTCACTGGAACTTGGGGGGAAATACCCATAACAGAATCTACAAAGCTTCAATACAATGGGTGCATTACAACAGAAATTTTTTCTTTGATTAACACCATGATTGTTTACATTGAGAGACAGGGTTTCCACATGGAACCCTTTTTCAAGGTACCAAGAATACAATTATTACATATGAAGGAACGAATTCCGTTTGTCCCATTTCATCAAGAAAAGAATGGTTTTATCATATCACATCATCACTAGACGTATCCAATTACACTCCAAGGAACGATTTCCGTTCGTCCCTTTTTATCTTTCCACAACAAGAATCAAATACATTTTCAGACAATTTATGCACAATAATTTTCATTGCTCACTTTCAGAGCTCACCAACACTCACATCATTATGATACTCTAGGAAAAAAGATAAACACACTTTTTTTTCAACACTACAATGATTTAGATAGATTATTTTTTTCCCGATCACATATCAGTATACATATTCTTTCTTCTTTCTGCTCACTCCATTCTCCTCATCCTAATCTCGACTCACATTCACTAACTACAATTTCCTACTGTCACCCTATGTTTCGTCAAATCATAAGATAGATCAAGGAAACAATCAAATATTTATAGGCCTTTACCAACAGCTGTAAAATTTCCAACCACCTGTAGAAAAAAACAACTTCATTAATACAAATCCTAATTTCAATTCAATCATCAACACATACCCGACTGCCAGCAATGGCCTTCCTTCAGTCTCCCTTCGGCTCTCTGAAACTGTTGCTTGGCTCTGCAGAGACTGAAGGGAAATCTTCGCCCACCTGACTTACACAAAACACAGGTGAACAGCTGTCACGTAAACAGGACAACCGGTTTTTAAAAGTTTACAATCGGTTTACCAACCGGTTTTTTTAATTAAGGACTGGACCAAAATGACCATGCCGGATCTCCTCACGACAGCTGCCAACAGAACAGCCTGGAGAGAAACGGCGGATGCCTCATCACGTCCCCCTAGCGACCCCAGCGGTCAGGGGAATGACTGACTGACTGACTGTTCGGTCAAACATGTCCCCAAAAATTGGGACCGGACGAAATACGGTCCGTCACAAACACGAACAATAATTCCATCCCTTCATATTCTGTCCCACCCGATTCAATGATAGCCCACTGCCCCTCCCTCGTCTGTTGCGCTGTGTTCTCACATGAGGACGTATCTGTTGCTGTCCCTGGTCTGGCAGGTGAAGATCAGACGTCGGCCGTCCAATAGCACCAACACCATCAGACGTCCGTCAATGTCCAGGGACGGGGCGTGCAGGTAGGTAAAGTTCCACGAGCCCTGCAACTGCTCGGGAACTTGCAGCCAGGGTCTGTACACACACACACACACACACACACACACATATGCACGCACACAGACATGCACGCACACATACACACGCGCACACACGCGCGCGCATACACACACACACACGCACGTGCGATATCATTAGATAACGACCCCATCCACATACACACGAACATCGTGCAATATGAGGTCACAATCTCAGCCTACTGCGAAAGCACTATCAGGGTTACTCATATAACACCGCCACAGTCGCGCACAATGCACAGCTAAAAAGTCAGGAGGTACTTTGCTAGTGTAAAATGTCAAGAGTTTCGGTTAAAGAAGTCGCACAAAAACAAAACGTTTTCACTCAAACATACACATGCATGCACACTGCTGTTTTGGATAATATGATAAACCAAGCACAGCATACCCTTACAACATGTAAAATGTGTTGTTTGTCCGTCGAGACGACGAAGACCATCTAGTTATCCTGGGATCGGGGATGAGTGCGTAGATGGCTGGTCAGCCGATCTGCGCCCGGAAGGACCTATCACAGTACGGACATGGGATGGTGACAGCAGTTGCAGATCTGTTGGCACTGGTCTTCCTGATCATCCTGCGCTGCTCAGCTGCAACAATGCTGCAACAATTCTGCTGCTGCTCAGCTCTGCACTGTTGCCTTCACAGGTCTCTGCACCTTTGCGGACAACTGATCGCGCCACCCGTCTCTGTCCTGGGCAGTCTGCTCCCATGTTGTGTGGCTGATGTTGAAGGCCTTCAGGGAAGATTTGAGACTGTCTTTGAAACGCTTTTTTCTAGCCTCCATGAGAGCGTTTGCCTTCTTGTAGTTCGCCAAACAATAGTTTCTTTGGCAGCCGATGGTCTGGCATGCGAACTACGTGACCTGCCCAGCGAAGCTGTGACTGCATCAGGATGGTGAAGATGCGAGGCAGGCCAGCACAAGGAGGACCTCGGTGTCCGGAATCTTGTCTTGCCACTTAATGCCCATGAGTCTTCTGTGGCAGATGGTGTGGAAATGGTTCAGTTTCCCTGGCGTGACGCTGGTAAACCAACCATGTTTCAAAGCCATAGAGCAGTGTGGTGAGAACTATGGCCCAATATACCTTGATCTTGGTCTCTAAGGTGATGCCTCTCCTGTTCCATACGTTCTTGTGGAGTCTGCCAAAAGCGTCACTAGCTTTGGCGAGCCGGGTACAGTAAAATAGAACCCTTGACAACAACACGAAGAGAGCTGTCTCTGGAAAACTCCGACATGTTCAATTCCGACTCGTAACCAAAAACATTTGATAAAGGGAAAAAGAGGACACACTACACTATGGCACCCCCCCCCCCCCCCCCCCCCCCCCCCCCCCCCCCCCCCCCCCACCCACCCACCCTTACACACACAGAGCAGACCGGATTTCACACAGAGTTTTTCTGTTGTGATGATGAAGTTACACAGCATAAAAATGTAATGCCATATACACATATTTCTATTTCCACAGATACAGACGTACTTATCTGTATCCTTACATACACGTTTATTACAGGCATGTCCATAGAATCAGCATAGGCTTGAAGCCACATTCGAGTCGTAACTGACATGTTTGCAGCGTTCGTTGCGTTGCTTTTGCAAATGTCGCAATGTTCTCAGCTGTTGAATAAATGTTTACATCCTGTCTGTCCATCTGTACGTATGCATGCACGTATGTATGCACGTGCTTACATGTGTGTCACGCACAGTATTCAAGTTTGTATCTCTGATATTCCTAAACATTGCGTCTCTCAGCTTAACATTTTTTCCTATGTCAAAACTTGGAGAGACAGCCCTAAACATTCTTTGTGTTGAATTGCCTGCTTTCAGAGTTATCCTGTTTTCGAAAAATCGGCTGTCACTCGGTGCTGTCTGCTATTTTTCTAACATTTTACAATTTTCTGGCAGCAGATAACATGAGGGTGGATTCTGAACTGATTTGATGTGACAGTCGCAGCTTCAGTATTTCACTTCCAATGTAGCCCCACACTTCAATTGTAATACCACAAATCCCAGCGGCCCTTACATCTTTAATTTATTCAGCCACGGTGTGTCACTTTCGAATGAATCAAGTTAATCACTTAGAACTGCTAAACATCTTGCTCTTCATCGCCTCGTGTTTAGAGTTATTGCAAGTCGTTAACATTTCGTTTGAAAAAAAAAAATCGGCCATGATTTTAGATCAAAACAGCGTCAATACCAAGAAAGAAATAGCTAGAAAATAGGTCTTGATCATTTGGAAGAGGCGATAATCAATGTGCAGCGTATAACAGGTACCGCACATGAAAGAGCCCTGGGCAAAAAAAAAACAAAAAGAAAAAAAACCCGAACTCGAAGTATCCTAAAACGATGTCATCCGACATGCACAGCAACACAGCCACACCATCTGACTGATGAAGCACAACATTTCTAAATGCCATGTTGCCGTGCTTATCTCTCAACCGTCTCTGAACACGCCGATCAAAGTGGCGACACAGTCCTTCACCACTCCCGTGTCAACACCTGCCACTGTTCTGTCTCTACAGTGTTCAAAGCCTGTGTCCATAACAGAGCGCTGGAGTCGCCTTCCTTGGTTCAAGACGGGATCCGCCATTGTTGTGACAGGGACGGCTGGCTTTAGTCACAGGACGATGACGGTGTTGCTGCCTTCCCCTGTAATGTTTGACATGGTGTTGCCGCCTTCACCTGTAAAGTCTGACATGGTGTTGCTGCCTTCACCTGTAAAGTCTGACATGGTGTTGCTGCCTTCACCTGTAAAGTCTGACATGGTGTTGCTGCCTTCACCTGTAAAGTCTGACATGGTGTTGCTGCCTTCACCTGTAATGTCTGACATGGTGTTGCCGCCTTCACCTGTAATGTCTGACATGGTGTTGTTGCCTTCACATGTAATGTCTGACATGGTGTTGTTGCCTTCACCTGTAATGTCTGACATGGTGTTGCTGCCTTCACCTGTAATGTCTGACATGGTGTTGCTGCCTTCACCTGTAATGTCTGACATGATGTTGCTGCCTTCACCTGTAATGTCTGACATGGTGTTGCCGCCTTCACCTGTAAAGTCTGACATGGTGTTGTTGCCTTCACCTGTAATGCTTGACACTGACATGGTGTTGCCGCCTTCACCTGCAATGTCTGACATGGTGTTGCTGCCTTCCCCTGTAATGTCTGACATGGTGTTGCTGCCTTCACCTGTAATGTTTGACATGGTGTTGCTGCCTTCCCTTGTAATGTCTGACATGGTATTGCTGCCTTCAGCTGTAATGCTTGACACTATGTTGCCAGTCAGCAGGGCGCTCAGGGCTGTCTCCACAATCGCTGAAAGTCCAGTAACTGGCATTCACAAAGGATAATGGAAAATAATTTTCGCAGCTGAGACAAATGGCACCTTGTCGCTTTGTGTCAAACTTCGCGAAACCCCTCCCTCCGTGTTCAGAACTCATACTGACTGAGAGAAGAGAGAGAGAGAGTGTGAACATACACAGCACAATAAGTATAAACAATTATAATACGTAATGAAACAAAAAGCAAATCGTTGTCACATGTTCAAGATGAAACACTTTCTCTCAATTTAAAGGCTTTGTACAGAAACAATGAAAACTGTTTAGCAACTTCAGCAGAAGTGGAAGATAGAAGTAGGTTTAAACAAAGATGGCTGTCTATAATATTTAGGCTTGATGTACTTTTCTCTGATGTTTCTGAGAGCTGGACAGCATAGAACAAAATGTATTTCTGTTTCCTGTGACTCTACATAAAGGACACATCAAATCCCAAACATTATGCGTTCGATATCTAAGATAATGACAAGCTAATTCTGATATGCCTATTCTAAATTTTGCTGTTACATGCTTTAAATGTATATCTATATCTATGTTCAAATAAGTTTTCAAGTTATGAGTATATATAAAAATTCCTACAAAAAATCAAACCTATCACTATTATGAATATGGTCAGACCATTTCTGCCATCTGCAGTCCACTAGTCGCTGGCGAAAAAGTTTGTTAAAGCCTTTTATATTCTCGACTCCTTGGTTCAGCTAGACGAATCCAAATCCATATTAAAACAGAGTCGCACTTTCGTCACCCAGTTACTTTTACCTTTAGTATATAAGTCATACAACAAATTATACGCTTTACGGGGTATTCTGATATCATCCATGTAAAGTAATTTCAGCCAGTATCGGATACATTTAACGGCAGAGACAATGTAAATAGGAAATCGATCAGTTTCGCCATAAATAAGATCATTTGGAGTACGTCTATCAACTCCTAGAAACTTCTTCAATGCGAAAACATGGACCGATTCACAGAAAGTAGCCGCTTTATCTAATCCCCATAACTCAGAGCCATATTGTATGATTGGCTGAACCTGGTATGAAAAAGTTTGATAAATAATGTAAAAGATGAATTATTAAGAACATGTAACTTTTTCATGATACAAATCAAAACATGTTTAGCCTTACTTGACAGGTCTTTGCATGCACCAACAAAACTCAAACGAGTTGAGAATAAAATACCCAAATATCTATAGGCATTGACGACTGGCATAAGATTACCGTCATACAACCATCTTTCTCGAGCCCTTAAATATCCATCTTTACGGAATACTGTAATATTGCTTTTATCCATATTCACTGTTAACTGCAGATATCTAGCAGCACGGTGTAAACTATTAAGTTGTGTTTGTAAACCTATAACAGTTTCTGACATCAAAATAACATCATCAGCCAACAAAAGAATAAACATTCAAAAGCATCAAGCGAAAGTGAAGCACCATGTTTACCATTATTACTTCTATTGCTAACTCGTTAATAAACAAAGAAAAAACAAAATGGGACTGCATGCATCGCCCTGTTTTACGCCTTTTGAACAGTTGATATAATCTGTAAGTTTCGATCCACCGCGGACCCTGGTTTTTACTCTATCATACATACTTCTAATGCACTTATACGGTTTACCTCTAATACCATTTTTATGCAAGACCGGCCACAGAAGATTTCTATTTATCGAATCAAAAGCTTTTTTGAAGTCTATGAAAACTACATATAATTTTCTATTATAAGAAAACTGCATTTGTACAACTGCAAGCAAGGTAAACATATGATCAATAGTTGAATAACCTTTTTTGAAGCCTGCTTGATGATCACCTGTAATGTTATTTTCTTCTATCCATTCCTGCAGTCTATGATTAATAATCATTCCAAACAATTTACTACTGATATCACAGAGGGAAATCCCTCTATAACTGCTGGGATTGTTAACATCGCCCTTCTTATAAAATGGCAGAATAACTGATTCAGTCCAGTTATCCGGAAACGTACCACTATCAAATAATATATTAAACAATTTCATAAAGAAGTTTACTACCTGGTTAGAAGATTGTTTGAATAATTCACCAATAATGCCGTCAGGGTCAGCTGCCTTACGATTTTTCAGTTTTCCAAGTGCTAATAGTACTTCCTCTGTGTGTGATTGGTCGGTTCATATACTCACCACTGCTTACATCAAACACTTCTTCGATTGGTGTGTTATCAACAATTGAATCTAATAGGTTTTGGAAATGCTGAAACCATACATCAAGGGTAATACTGTTTCTGGGCTGTCTTCTTTTGACCGAAACTCTGCGCGGATAGTACTCCAAAATTCCTTTTGGCATTTTATAGATGAAACGAGTTTATCTAATAAAGACTTATTGAACACTTTCTCTTTCCTCTGTAACAAGTGCTTATACCCCCGTCTAGCAATTGTATAAGCGTCACTATCTTCTATTTTTAAAGTGCGACGACTAATTCGTAATAATCTACTAACATTTCTTTTACTAGTATCACATTCTTTATCATACCAATCAGTCGATGTTTTCCTGCTATCCAAAGATATACATCTCTTCATACAGACAGCACTTTCTTTTATGCAAGCATTGAACATGTTCAGCGCTCGATTTACATCCACATCTAAAAATGTATTGCACTATCTAGCTTTGCTTGAGTTTCTACACTACATAACATATCGTGAAACAAACTAGCATTTTCATCATTCCATACAATTTTTTCTATGACATATTTCTGTTCAGGGTTGCTGGCATGCACAATACTTTTTTTTTATTAGGAAAAACAACATGAAGTGACACAGGTAAATGATCAGAGTCAATCCGTTCTAAGACACTTAGCCTGCATGAATCAAACAAACGAGCAAATAGTTCATTAGAGAATATGAAATAATCGTCAACACTGCATCCAGAGTCAGAAATGTATGTGTAGCAACCTTCATGGTCGCCTTTACACACTCCATTAAGAATACACAGATCAAAAGCAGTGCATACATTCAGTAACATCTTTCCATAGTTGTTTAAAATGCAGTCTCGAGAGTGCCGGTCAATACTAAGAGGATGGCTGTCATACTGTTTATCAGAATCATTATTTCCAGAAATATCCTGTGAAATATTAGAGGTTCTACTATTTAAATCACCATTTAAAAAACATAAACATCTCTTGAAAGTAACAAATGAAAGAGACATTCTTCGAGCAAATTAATACCACTATCGATATCAAAATGTGTAGAAAACGGAGAACCTTCAGGTGGTAGGTAAGAGCAAAAAATATAGAACATCTTTATCTAGGCCAAATAGTTTTTTTTATCAATCAAAAAAACACAGAAATTATCATGATCAACGTCAATAGTCTTAACAAAGAAGGAAAACTCCTTTCTTATCAAGCAAATTACCCCTCCCGACCTTCTCCCTTGTTTCGAAAGTTTAATGGCAGGTTTACAAAATACATTATAGCCAACAAAGGAACCAGCACAACACTCTTCCATAAATGTTTCGATTAAACACACAAAATCAAATTCATAAATGATGGACAGAAAATCATGATCAGTAAGTTTAGAAAATAAGCCATTCGCATTCCATAATAAAAAGGAGAACGGTTGATTTACATCTGTACATTCCGCGTCCTTTACTTCACTGCACGTGTTTTCAGCACATTGCACAAGCTCACCGCCCTGCCCCACAAAACACCGCTCACCACTGCCACTGCCACCAGTGACAGGCGTTTCTACCGGTGTATGTTTTCTGTGGTTCCCCTCACTGTCACACCTGTGTTGAGAAAATTTTCCTCACGTGGCCGGCCACCCCCCTATCTGGACTCTTTTAAATTTCCTTGATCATCTAGGAAATATTTTCTACCGTCCACAAGCAGGTGATCAAAAATCATCGTTGCTCTTTTTCCTTCGGATCTTGCTCTCTTCAGGTGAGGGGAAAGGCCACGTCTAATTTCGCGTACGCGAGTGGAAAAATCCTCTCCTATAAAAACGTCGCTTCCTTTAAATTTCCTCTTTTCTTTCAGGATACGCAGTTTGTCATCATTGTCCTCAACATACCTATGATGTCGGCATTGGTGGGTTGTTGAGGAGAGAGGGTGTCGTCCGTCTGCTGTCTGCCGGCGACGCTCCAGTCCTGTCCACGCTGACCCTGCGTCCTGAGGTGCCGAGCCGGGCCTGCTTCAAGCTGTCTGTCCTGGGTCCTGGGTTCTGCTCCACGTCTCCACAGCGTAAAAGGAGTCCGCCCCAGAAAATCAACGCGAGGAGCAGGCCTTGGGCCACACCGTCTGTCCTCGTTCGCGGTGTCAACATGGCGATCCGCATGGCCGTCATCTTCACCGCTCGTTTTGCCATGAAAGCCATAAAAATGTGGACGAAAGTGCCACACTTCGCTCTGAAGACAAGCGGCGCCGTTGGCATGTTGCTTAACGGGGGTACTGGCAAGGATAGAGGACTGCACAGTGCAAATATCCGTCAAATGCAAGTAGAATCTGCAGAGCGATGCGGTGCCTGACTGCTCGAGTGAAACGCAGTTCACGACCCCCCGAGAGAGAGAGAGAGAGAGAGAGAGAGAGAGAGAGAGAGAGAGAGAGAGAGAGAATTCCAGTCATGTGCGGACCTGCCCGTTCCAAGAAGGCGTACTCCCGTCTCTCCTTGGGTCCCTGGAAGTCACAGGTGCCGTTGATGGAGATAGGATGTCCGTGTGGGAACAGCTGGGGACTGATCACGTGCGACCCGATCCCTGGACCTGACGGGGACAGTACAGCCCACATACAGCACATGTCACACACACACACACACACACACACACACACACACACACACACACACACACACGCCAGCGCGCGCATGTACGCACACACGCATAGCCAGTCAGTCAGCAAGCCAGTCACGCACACATAAACGCGCGCGCACGAACGCACGAACCCGCACGCGCAAGCACATATATACACCAGGTCCGCCTAAGAACTGAAATCATATTAGGAACAAAATAGTTTAAAAACTAACTAAACGTCAAAACGCTCACACAAACCGATTCAGAGATGACAGAGAAAATGTTCAAACACAAACTTTAATTAAAAAAAAGGACTAACACCCACTCAATATCCTCTGTTCTGTGAAGACGTTCAACATAGATTAAGCGGTCACATCACAAATGGCACAAGCTGATACCCAGCAATTGACTGCTGCCAGTGGTCGTCGCACAGTGTTCGTGATGGGCTTTTTTTTTCCACCAGTCCGATGATAAACATGAGACCCAGACAGACCAAATAAGTTACCGAGAAAACAAAGACCGATGACAAACTTAAAACCCCCAACAAATCAATCACAGTAATACACAGTTTCCACCGTAGCCTCACATGTTCAGATAAACACAAGTCTCTCTCTCTCTCTCTCTTCTCTCTCTCTGGACTGTTTTGGAAAACAACACGGACCCGGCTGTACGCATGTGGCCAGTTCAGCCGGCAGTACAGCTACTCCTACTGTTCCATATCTTTCTCCTGCCCGTTCTCTTCTTTTCCCGAACTGTTCTCTACTGTTTCCAATCTTGCTGTACCTTTCCCTACTCCTTCTCCCTTTTCCAATCTTGTTGTACCTTCCCTACTCCTCTCCTTTTTTTCCAATCTTGCTGTACCTTTCCTCCTCCTCCTCCTCCTCCCTTTTCCAATCTTGTTGTACCTGTACCTTTCCTCCTCCTCCTCCTCCCTTTTCCAATCTTGCTGTACCTTTCCCTACTCCTCCTCCTCCCTTTTCCAACAATCTTGCTGTACCTTTCCCTACTCCTCCTCCTCCCTTTTCCCAATCTTGCTGTACCTTTCCCTACTACTCCTCCTCCTCCCTTTTCCAATCTTGCTGTACCTTTCCCTACTCCTTCTCCTCCCTCCCTTTTCCAATCTTGTACCATTCCTACTCCTTCTCCTCCCTTTTCCAATCTTGCTGTACCTTTCCCTACTCCTTCTCCTCCCTTTTTCCAATCTTGTACCATTCCTACTTCTTCTACTCCCCTTTTCCAATCTTGCTGTACCTTTCCCTCCCTCCTTCTCCTCCCTTTTCCAATCTTGTTGTACCTTCCCTACTCCTACTCCCTTTTTCCAATCTTGCTGCACCTTTCCCTCCTCCTTCTCCTCCCTTTTCCAATCTTGCTGTACCTTTCCCTACTCCTTCTACTCCCTTTTCCAATCTTGTTGTACCTTCCCTACTCCTACTCCCTTTTCCAATCTTGCTGCACCTTTCCCTACTCCTTCTCCTCCCTTTTCCAATCTCGTACCTTTCCTACTCATTCTACTCCCTTTTCCAATCTTGCTGTACCTTTCCTACTCATTCTTCTTCTCCCTTTTCCAATTTTGCTGCACCTTTCCCTACTCCTCCTCCTCCCTTTTCCAATCTTGTACCTTTCCTACTCCTTTCTCCTCCCTTTTCCAATCTTGCTGTACCTTTCCCTACTCCTTCTCCTCCCTTTTCCAATCTCGTACCTTTCCTACTCATTCTACTCTCCCTTTTCCAATCTTGCTGTATGCTGTACCTTTCCCCTACAATCTTCTGTACTCCCTTTTCCCTACTCATCTCCTCTGTATCTTGCTGTATGCTTTACCTTTCCCTACTCATTCTCCTCCCTTTTCCAATCTTGCTGTATGCTGTACCTTCCCTACTTCCTCTACTCCCCTTTTCCAGTCTTGTTGTCCCATGTGCCCCTAAACTGTCAGCTACTTTATAAAACAAGTTTTCCCCTTACCCCCTTCTCCTACGTCTTCTAGCCTATTACTTTTTTTTTTTTTTTTTTACGTTTTTCTTTGTTTTTGTTTTCTTTTTTTTTTTTTGTACATACCCTATCATTTCACAACCTTTCTCCAGTCTTTTCTTCACGCATTCCTATCCTTTCACCTTTTCGATCCACTGTCTATTTACCCAACACTTTTGTTTACCTATAACGGTCTTTTTTTCTTACTTTTTTTTTTCCCCCGACTCTTTCTCTTATTTGCTTTCACATTCGGTATGAGAAAACTAGGACAGCAGGAGAAAGTAACAGAAAATACGGTACACGTGTCCTACTGGTCTAACCCTTTCTCTGACGTTTCTCCACTTCTCCTAATTCCTGGTCCCATCTAGTCCTCCTGCCTTCGCTTCTATCTTCTCTTTTCCTTCTTCTTACTCCACCTGCCCCTCTCTTTCCCTGTCTTTCTCTCCCCCCCCCCCACCCTCTCCCCCCCCTTCTTTTTCTCCCTCTACCCCTCTCTCCCTGTCTTTTTCTCCACCTGCCCCTCTCTCCCCTGTCTTTTTCTCCACCCCTCCCCTCTCTCCCACCTTCTCCTGTCTTTTTCTACCCCTACCCCTCTCTCCCTGTCTTTTTCTCCCCCCCACCCCTCTCTCCCTGTCTTTTTCTCCCCCCACCCCTCTCTCCTTGTCTTTTTCTCCCTCTACCCCTCTCTCCCCCCTGTCTTTTTCTCCACCTGCCCCTCTCTCCCTGTCTTTTCTCCCCCCCTACCCCTCTCTCCCTGTCTTTTTCTCCCTCCCTCTACCCCTCTCCCCTGTCTTTTTCTCCCCCTACCCCTCTCTCCCTGTCTTCTTCTCCCCCTCCCCTCTCCCCTACCCCCCCTCCCCTCTCCCCTGTCTTTTTCTTCTCCCCCTACCCCCCCTCCCCTCTCTCCCTGTCTTTTTCTCCCCCTACCCCTCTCTCCCTGTCTTTTCTCCCCCTAACCCCTCTCTCCCTGTCTTTTTCTCCCCCTACCCCTCTCTCCCCCTCTCTTTTTCTCCCCTATACCCCTCTCCCCTGTCTTTTTCTCCACCCTGCCCTCTCTCCCTGTCTTTTTCTCCCCTACCCTCTCTCTCTCCCCTGTCTTTTTCTCCCTCTACCCCCCTGTCTCTCTCCCTCTCTGTCTTTTTCTCCCCCCTGCCCCTCTCTCCCTGTCTTTTTTCTCCCCCCTACCCCCTCTCTCCCTGTCTTTTTTTTTCCCTCTACCCCCCTCCTCTCCCCCCTGTCTTTTTTTTCCACCTGCCCCTCTCTCCTTGTCTTTTTCTTTCCCCCCCCCACCTACCCCTCTCTCTGTGTCTTTTTCTTCTTCCCCTACCCCTCTCTCCCCTGTCTTTTCTTCCCCTACCCTTCTCTGCCTGTCTTTGACTCCCCCTTCTGTCCATGGAATAGTCTCCTCTCTCTCCTTACTCCCCCTGCTATCTATGGAATAGTCTCCTCTCTCTCCTTACTCCCCCTGCTATCTATGGAATAGTCTCCTCTCTCTTGTGTGCTCTTGAATACCTCCCCCCCCAAAAAAAACCCCCCCAAAAAAAACCCGAAAGCAAGATTTATCGGAAAAGTTCGGCCCCTTCCGCATTTCCACTCCCCCTCCTCTCT
>JADBJO010002676.1:128228-158228 GCA_016801955.1 Conus betulinus | reverse complement strand
TTTTGCGCGTGCGCGTGCTCTGTGTGTGTGTGTGTGTGTGTGTGTGTGTGTGTGTGTGTGTGTGTGAGAGAGAGAGAGAGAGAGAGAGAGAGAGAGAGAGAGAGAACAGAGAGAGAGAGAGAGACAGAGAGAGAGAAGATCAAGATTTCATTTATGTATTGTCATAGTCACTTAGTTAATGTTCATCGATGCCTTTGCGTTCTTCTTAATCGCCGTCAACGTTATCATTATCACAATCGTGATTATCATCACCACTGTTATCAGTGTCATCATCATCATTCTCAACCCCATCATCATCACTATCTTTGTTATCATCATTAATCCTCACCATCGCCGCTAACAACGTCCCACCGCCGAGAAATCACCACTGTCCTGGCGTGTGTTGACTGGTTTATGATCATACAGCTGCCAAGACAAGTCTTCCTTGCCAAGCCCCTCGTCCTTCTCCTCTTCCTTACCATCATCAGCCATCATCGTCATTTATATCATCTTCAGTGTCGTCCTCACTGTAGCCATGTAGCTAAACATTTATCAAGAACGGTCATTTCTTGTCTGTTGTTCCGTCTGTACGCCCAACTAAATGAATGCGGTTTGAAAATATACCGACAGCAGATGAACTTTGCATGGATAAGCCTCACGAGAAGACTGGCCGCCCTGGCGATGGGGGTTAGCGTCGCACATTGCGGGCTGGGAGGTCGTGGACTGGTTACTATCCAGGCCATTTCTCTGGGAGATTTTTGGAACCGGACGGACTCCTACCAAGGGCCGAGTGGGCCATGGGCTGAAAATGGGATGACTGGAACCGCACAGCCTTGTTTCGTCCTCTTCATGGACACGTCCCAGTGAATACTGCTCCAATTTCCTGACCAACACCACAGGCGTCTGCCGGTCTTCGGTACTGGCGAGTTCAAGGGGACTGTCAAGGACAGACGTGGGGTCACCCTCTGGAATGGAACGCTCGTTAGCCTTGGCACCACGATTACGCAGCTGCTGTGGCCATGACTTCTGGCATAAGGCGGTTAAGCAAGTGCTGGAACAGAACAGGCACCAATGAAGTTACTCAGCAGCAACGCAATATCTCTTTCGGTGGGCTTCCGTAGGAGGCCGTGATTATGACCACGCCCCCCCATGACTGGTAGTGCTGGCGGGACACACTGGGGTGTGGCTCTGGACTGGAAGCTGGTATGAGCGACGTGGGAGCAACTCCACAGAAAAAAAGACTCCGGAGAACTGGGCTGGGATGTAGCAGACCTTCTGTTAGATGCCAAAGGTGGAGTGGCACAGCCAGCCCACTTCCACTGTGGAGACAAAAGTCTACTCTATACGAGCGTAACAGTTCCCATGTCACGCTGTTTACAGCCACACTGACCGCAGGGGCCACATCTGTAATCAGGTAATACGCCTATATTGACAACGCAGATTTCAGCCATTGCGACATGTTGTCAGTGAAAGGCTGAATACTGACGCCCTCTTATTCATTCCATCTGTTCCCTCCCTAACATCCCCTCCCCTTTCTCTAAATTATTGCTGAAACCATTTTCACTGCTTGTTTCCCCCCCCCAACTGCTTATTTACATTAGTTTTTTTCTTCTTTTTTCCTATCTTGCCTGAAGAAGACCAAAAGGCTTAGTTCGTCACTTCTGTGTTTATTCCATTAATCTGGTGGGCCAGAGACAACATGTTTTCGTTCGTAAATGTGGTTGCTATCAATGAATCCATATCCTTACATTCATATGAGATCACACAGGAAATACCCGCGCGAGTAAAACATACACACACACACACACACGCGCGCGCGCGCGCGCGCGCGCGCACGCACGCACGCACGCAAATAGAGACTGTATAATCCGACGAATACAAAACAACACAGCCACAGACTATCGGATATAAGAAAAAGCAAGCAGAGAGGAGTACCACGAGTACCTGAATAAATAGATGCTCCTATAGCTGTCCACGCACTTGAACCGTACCCTGTAGCGGCCGTTTCGAAAAATTAAGGCACCACGACGAATTCGAATGAATGGTCTGCGACCTTGGTTACAGAACCGCCATTTGTCTCGTAACCGCACAGTGGTCACGCAACCTGTGGAATCAATCAATCAATCAATCAATCAAAAATTTACCAGCCATTTTCCTGTTCGTTTAGTTTTTGCCGCGCATGACCACATACATTAACAAACTTAACAACAGAAGAGTAGAACACACATATTCATTGACAAAACAGATAAGAAATCAAAGACCGGAGGTTGGTATCCTGTGGGCGAAAGACGCAGGCCACACAAAGGGCATCGGCCATTCGCTGATTTATCACATCCAGTTTACTTCAAAACAACGTGAGCAATCTACTAAAACACGGTGGTGTAACAGACACACTTACAGAAACACTACATGAATTGGCCTTTCTTCCTTAGGAGACAGCAGAATGAACAGCCAGCGTCCATTCCAGTGTGTACAGCCTCAGTACGAGAACGACATACTGTAAGAGAAAAAACAAATACAAACATTGTACAATAAAGGTGAAATGGTAAAGAGGATGAAACAGTGCAGACGACTGTAAACGAAGATAAACGAGTGACAGAAATGGGAGTTTGCTGCGCAGAATTTCCAGAAAGGAATAGAACTGATACTGAGCTCCTCCAAAGCATTTGAAAGGTGGCGATCTATTAGTTAGTCGAGCAGTCACTCAACCAGTCATTCTGCGGATGTCAATGAATCATTCAATGAATCGATCAACCTCGATATATATATATATATATATATATATATATATATATATATATATATATGCTTGATCAAATAATGAATTAGTGAACGCATTCATGAAGGAATCAATCAACGTCAAAGGGTTATACAGATATAAATATTCGCCTTGGTCTCTGTGAAACTCAAAAGGCCTTTGATACAGTAAAAAAGGTATCTCATTAATGCTGATATGAACAGTTACACGGTGAGTGAATCTATTGAAATCTACGAATGTGTGTTGTCTTTTTTTTATTAATGTGTTGGAAAAAAGAAAGTCAGACGGGGGAACGGAAAACGGAAGAAGAGAGAGAGAGAGAGAGAGAGAGAGAGAGAGAGAGAGAGAGAGAGAGAGAGAGAGAGAGCAAGTGCTGAACAAAGACAGAAAGCAAATCTTAAAAAAGCAGGACGTATGACAATTACAGGGACGATTTCCTTTCTGACCCCTGCATCCCTCCCTCACTCCACCCATCGAAGCTAAGACGCCTGTCTTTCCCCTGTCCATTCTATCCCAAGATGCCCAGCATGCTGGAGCTTGCATGTCAAGCAAATCAACCCGTTGCTGACAGGAAAGTGTGACAGGACTTGGGAGTGGGGTGTCTGAAAGGAACTCCTACCTACCAATACGTAAGTCTCTCGCTCCCCCCCCACCCTTCCCCCACCCATCTCTGTGCACGCAGTACCTTTCTGGCGGTGAGTGTGGCGCATGATGGCGGCATGGCACACCACTGTCATGGTCAGTAACAGGCCGAGCCGCATCTGAAACACACACACACACACACACACACACACACACACACACACGCACTCCCAGTATTTAGTATCAGAGTAACAAAAATAGATAACTGCTCCCATCCCCCATCATCAAAATCGAGGCAAGAGAGAGAGAGAGAGAGAGAGAGAGAGAGGAGAGGGGGGGGGAGGGAGACAGAGACAGAGAAACAGATAGCGAGAGGGAGAGACAGAGAAAGAGAGAAAGGCAGGGGAAGGGGAACAGCCTTCCTCCTTCCTCGTGTCATCAAGTGGCGGGGAATACAGAAGGAAAGGGGGGGGGGGGGGGGGGGGGGCAAGAACTATGTCAGCTTCCTCTCCCCCTTGTTCATATGTCTCAGAGAGAGAGAGAGAGAGAGAGAGAGAGAGAGAGAGAGAGAGTTACATTTCTTACTGTCCATTCAGCACCTATTGACAAGGGGGAAAACAATCGTATTCACCGATATACAAAAAGGTGAAATTTCATATGAACACACACTCACTCAAACACACCTCTCCACCTCTCCACCGTTCTCTCTCTCTCTCTCTCTCTCTCTCTCTCTCTCTCTCCGTCTTCTCAATCTTCCTCTCTCCCCTTCGCCCCTTCCCCCCCCCCCCCCCCCCCCCCCCCCCCCCCCCCCCCCCCCCCCCCCACACACACACACACACAGTGGATCATCCCGAAATTAACCGGTGTCATGTGCGATGACCTTTTTTCTCATATACATGGCTTCAGCTACATATTCAGCCAGATCCTTTACAAACACATTCATTATGATTAGATAACAACATTGCAACACTTGAGCTGTTTGGGCGGCATGAAAAAAGAGTTGAATACACTGCAGTCAATATACGCAGTACAATGAAATAAAAAAGTGTTCGGTTTCACGTTCACTTCTACAAGATGGGCAGATCAAAATCATTTGTACTTTCGTGACTTAAAATCATGTAATCAATAATTCTGATGTATTCAGTAATTTTGGCAAATCTCTCTTGAATCTATGTTCTATGTTCAACTGTATTATAGTTAATTGTTGTGGTGAACTGGGTTCTAGTGGTGATTTTACATGCCTCCCCCATGGCTCTGTTGTAACTGATTTTGTCATCATGTCAACAGATATATTTTTTGTACAATATTGTAAGTAAGATGTCGGAGATTGCATTGACTTCTGGCATTTGCCTGGTGAATTTCGATGGACGAATCCAGGGCGCAGTATTGACAGACCACTGGTCACTGCACCTAGGACTGAAGATAAGTTTACATGGTCCGACGATTTCCTTTACATTTACAGCACAGAAATCCAGCTAGCAGCAAGCCTACCAAACTCTATATACTTCAATTGAATTGTTCATTAAATGCATTTGCAGCGCGGCTGCGTGCATGTCAGAGTAACAGGAAATAAGAAAAAGACAAACGACCGGTATGACAAATAATGTGATCAAACGACGAAATCAGAGAGAGAGAGAGAGAGAGAGAGAGAGAGAGAGAGAGAGAGAGAGAGAGAGAGAGAATGTCACGCGAATTCATCTGTCTGTATATCGCCATGAACCAGTTAATCTGTCCATCTAACTTTTCGCCTCTATCTTTTGACTCCAGGCTAGGGCTGAAAACACATGTGATCAAGTGCCCTCAAGCACAACGAGTTCTTAACCGTCAGACACAGACCGCACAATCAGCCGTACCAGTCACCACACCGCCTAACAGCCGGCACGCTATAGAAAGCTAGGAACAGCAGGTGACTTCTGCTTTTCCGCTCAATTGATCACAAACAAAAAGTTTTAGAAAACCAATCAAACGTACATCCACACCGCCAAAGATCAATGGCAGAGACAGCACAATGGCTGACACCACTGCAGACTGGGCCGCCGTCGCGCCAGCCCCAGTGCCGGCAGCCAGTCACTCTGCTTATCAGCCTTCAACAGTTGACAGCAATCTGCGGGACTACAGGTCCGCATTCGCCAACCTTCATACGTGGTTGGACGGACGGGACAGGGGCAACACGCAAACACATAAAGGATAAAACGGTTAGCACGACGGCTATTGGGAAACTCTTGAGCATAAATTCCAGATAGTACCTACATTTCAAAGCGGACCCCCCCCCCCCCCCCCTTCTCAATCACCTTCCTGGCCAAGACGGGGGAAGGTACGGAAGGCATGGTGCAGAAATAGGTACTTAGGTTTCACCGTTCAACATTTTTTTGGCTTAATTTCTGTGCCTCGTCTAAGCACATTCTTTCACAGCCACGACACCACAATCCAGAGGGAGTAATCATTTTCAAGTCGTCATATGGCAAACCACCAGAGCAGACAACGCGCTGCTGCCGTGTCAGTTCCGTGGCGTACTATCTTTGTTTCCATGATGTCTGTTCTAATCCAACACACACGCAGGACACCATCTTGGACGCCCAGACTGACATAAGATGCTAAGTCGCCATCACGTTCGTCCGGTGACAGTGCCCCAGAACTCGCCCATACCGACCACACGGACACGCGCTGACAATGGCGCGGACGTGGAGAGCAACCCGAAACACAGGTCACAATGAGAGCTGGGCTCGACAGGTCACACTGAATTTTCTTACTTCTTTAAGATGTTCATTGAAGAAACGAGGCTTCATGGCAGGACTGCACTCGACGATACATCCTGTCGTCAGCCAGGCCCGCCAATTACACACACCTGCGGTGTTGGTTAGGAAATTCAGGCAACTGTCGGACACACATCCATCAAGTCGAAGAAATTCGACTATGCCTTGGTTCCAGTTTTTTCCAGTTAAAGTCCCAGCACAGCAGAAGCCGCCTCCCCCCCCCCCCCCCCCCCCCCCCCAAAAGTAAATGTCTTTCCGGTACTAACCGTTTTGCTTTCTTCTGATGATCTTTCGCTGTGACACCCTGTCTGAGGGATTTCCTTTACGACTCAGTAAGTGGGGCAAAAAACACAAAGCGTGTCGCACAGGGACAGAAAATGTTGAGAGCTTCTGCTGTGTGGTTAAAACATTTGTCACGTGCGAAAATGATACCTTCACATCAGGAAAAACATACGGACTCTGTTTTCACTGTTCTTTGAACAGTAACCCGGGGTATCTACCCCAGTTCGACAGAGCCTTCACTTCCTCCCTCCCTCCCTCCCTCTCTCTGTTTGTTCATCTCTGTCATCTCGTTCCGTTTCACACCTTCCCTGACTCGGTTTCCATATCTTTCATGCGTGCGCGCGCGCGCGCGTGTGTGTGTGTGTGTGTGTGTGGTGCAGTTTTACGTCCATCCCTCCTTTCCCTTCATGTCTGGCGGCTCACCCTCCCTGCCCCCGTGCACCATGGCCGGTACGTGCAGGCGTGTGTCAAGCCTGGCCGCTGAAGCCGTTGGCCTCCAAGCCTTCGATCAGACGTCCACCCTTCATCTTTCTGCCACGCTTCCACGCTGTTCGGCCTCCGCTTCATTTCACTCATTTTCATCCCACTTCCAAACGGGTTCCCTACTACTCCTCTCCCCTCTTTCCTGCTTCAACTACCATCCCATACTCCCTGAAGACACCCCCACCCCCACCCTCCGCGCGCTTTCCCCGCACACTACCCAGCTCTGTTGCCTTTCAGCTACAGGTTTGGTGAGGTGTGCAGACAGGAACGTTGACTTTAAATCTACAGGCAAGCAGAGGAAATGCGCATGTATGTTGCCCGAGTTGCTCTCTTCTGACACGACAAGCTGCTCTTCCCGAAGATATTCAAAAGCCAGACTTTAAGCCCCTGTCCCCTTCTTCTCCATTCTTTCTACTGCCACCATTGCCACTGCCACCTTGCACTGAAAAACAAAACAAAACAAAAACAAACAAACAAAAGTACCGACAAAAGTCTGTTGAAGATCCGTGCAAGGAATATGCAAAATGGACACTAAAATGTCTCTTGCCGAGCCAGATCAATTTCTCATTGTCACAGAGCTGAAAAAAGCACTGCTACAACCGAAAGAAAGGAAGGCGGGGATATACGTTAATTAAAAAGGTTGAATACTATCTCTCTTTCCTCTTTACTGACATTTCCCAACCCCCCTTCACGTAAGAGAGAGAGAGAGAGAGAGAGAGAGAGAGAGAGAGAGAGAGAGAGAGAGAGAGAGAGAGAGAGAGAGATTTCAATCAAAATGTCATGCCTCTGGATATATGTATTGCCTCTGACATGTGCATTTAAATGCTATGAGTTCTGGCTTGCTACACGTCAACTACAGAATGTGGCTCCATGCCATGTTCGGGCGATTCATTGTCAGTTTCTGTGTATGTGAGAAATTTGATTCTGATGAGATACCTGTGAAGCTTATTTTCAATTGTTCACAAACGTACACAACGATAATAAATGTGCAAACATGACTGGAACAAAAACAATGCTGATGAATATGATAGCAATCTCTGTTCACAAGAGCTTCCAGAAAGAATTACTCCTGCACTTAGTTTAAATGATGTTCATCTCCATAACGCATTGCATGAATTTTAATATATATTGAAGGGATATTGCAGATATTGCAGATGGATGGGCAAACGAAAAAATATTAGGAATTACAGTAAGTTCCGAAAATGACCAATGCAGAATGTTATACTTTGTAAGCTCTGTGAAACATTCAACTTAAATATGAGGACTGTGCTAGAGTTTATGAGGCAAGGGTAGAGTGTTTGCCTTAACAAACCGGAAAGTGAAAACGATGCAATGACAACTTATTAAAGTTGATGACATCTATGAAGAATCAAAAGGTATTTTGGTTCATTGTATGTTAAAATTTTTTGGGAAAAGAAATAAGCAAGCGAATTAAATCAGAAGAGAAACTTGGTTTCATTATTTTAAAACATTTCGAGGGCGTTAAATCTGATAACGCTCTGTGATCGGAAAATCCCGACGATGAAGACCTTGGACCGCCCAGTGTCGTCAGAAGACGTGATGTGTGCTTCATGTTTTTTTCTCAAACTCCATGAAGCCAGAAGACCAGACAACATGACTGGTGAACAGCTGAAGTTTGAGTTTTCTTTAATTTTTTGTTTAAAAGAGGAATTCATTCCTACAGCTAGACTGAATCCATAGTTCGGTGCCTTTATATAAAAAGGCTATGTGAAAAATCCTAAAACCTACCGTCTATGTATGGTATCACCTGTAAAAATACAGTACTATTATCAACTATAGGCTTCAGACTTGAAATGAAGAAAATACCATTCTTGGTGATTTTGAAGCGGGATGTGAACGTAATTAACCAGCTGTGCTTCGGTGATCTTTGTACAAAAGCAGGTTCCCCTCAGCCGAAAATTTTATCTTCTCTTTGTCCACTTCGAGTAGGCCATTGATTCCATCAACAAAACTGATCTCTGGCCTCTTTTGTTGACAGCTGGTTTTTACTGCTAGAATAAAACAGGGAGAAAAATATGATCAATTAGATGAATACATTTCAGTGTGACATAAGATGGTGTGTGTAGCCCTGTTCTTTTCTTGTTTTCTTTTTTCAAGTTAATGATTAAGCCTCTGAAGTTCTTAGAAAGGGACTGTTTGGTACACAATCTATTGGTGACATTTCAGAAATACCTCTTTTTTCGGCTGATATGTTTTTGATATCTAAACAACCATTGGTTTGCAAACATACTTGAATGGTCTATCACAATGTCACAGTGCTTAGAAAAAGGCAATATGTGAAAATAAGGAAAAGTTGTGGGAAAAACAGATATGTCGATTTTAATGCGCGTAAATATTTAGATTTTTTTTCAATAAGACTCGATCTTACTGTTGCAGATACAGACTTAGCGAACCCCCGCCCCTCCTCCCCCTCCCCCGGCTGCAATTACTAGACATTATTCAGACCATCAAACTGAAGAAATAATTCGTCTTCCTTGTTTCCACATTTATCTGACCTACAAATTTTAGCCTGTTGTTGAATGTGGGAAGGCTGTGACACTCGGCTTTTACAAATCTGCAGCTTGCACTGAAGAAGTTTCTTGAAGTAGCTATGCAAACACCAAATGATATGTCTACACTCAATACTTGATTTGTCTGAATTCTGATGTATTCTTCAACTTAGGCTAGCAGACATGCTTGGTTGTATGCCGATGTTTCAGTGAGACTGACTGATTTTGGATGACAAAATGGCCGACAGACTTTTGATGAGAGGAGTAGCTGACTCAAGTTGCATACAGTAATGTTTGATTTGTACAGGCAAATTAGTTCAACTCAGTATTCCCATTTATTTTTCTATGAATACTGACAGTCATCTAAACATACGATATTTAGAGATCTAGAATTTCCTACCTATTGGTGAAGTATTGTCGACACACTGATCAGTTAATACCCACAAAGCAATACAGAGAATCCCCCTCTTTAGACTGTTAATGCTGATGTCATCTACTACCTAACATCATTTCCAGGTTTGCAGTTTGGAGCTTTCAAAATAAAGGATAAAGTAATCCATGCACTTAGCATTGTTAGCATCACATCTTCATAACGCTCTATTTGTTAAAAAAAAAAAAACGTAACTCTGTCTGTCGCTCTTTCTCTCTCTTCTCCCTCCCTCCCCTCCCACAACCAAATCGAACCACAGATCTTTATCTGGATCCGTGACGGTTAACAGCCTTCATAGCGATCTGGCGGCCCTGTTCACGCTCCACGACCATGATGCAGCCAGTATCATATCCCCCCACCCTCCCTCCGCGCCTGTGTTGTGATTGGATTAACCAGAGCACGCCATCTAGCGGGTCGCCTAGGTGCACGCTATGAATGGAAGCTCAGGGATGAAGGGAGTGCGCTGCATTCTTATGCACGTAGATGATGCACCGAGGGGCAGGGTACGATGTCCGCTCCTCTTTAATGGCCTCTGTTTGTCTGTCCGCAAAAGAAACCGAAACAGATGGCGGATTACCTTGTCAGTTTGCCAGGTTGTTTTAAGGTCAATATCTGTAGCGTTGTTTGTGGGGGTCAGTATCTACAAGGTTGTTTTCAGGGTCAGTGTCTACAAAGTTATTTGTAGGGTCAGTATCTACAGGGTTGTTTTCTGGGTCAGTGTCTACAGAGTTATCTGTAGGGTCAGTATCTACAGCGATGTTTACAGGGTCAGTATCTACAGGGTTGTTTTTGGGGTCAGTGTCTACAGAGTTATTCGTAGGATCAGTATCTACAGGGTTGTTTGCAGGGTCAGTATCTCTAGGGTTGTTTGTAGGGTCAGTATTTACAGGGTTGTTTTTAGGGTCAGTATCTACATGGTTGTTTGTTGGGTCAGTATCTACATAGTTGTTTGTAGGGTCAATATCTACAGGGTTGTTTGTAGGGTCAATATATACAGGGTTGTCTTCTGGGCCAGTGTCTACAGAATTCCTTGTAGGATCAGTATCTACGTGTTTGTTTTTAGGGTCGTTACATACAGGATTGTTTTAGGGTCATTCGGGTTGTTTGTAGGGACATCTTCTACAGGGCTGATTATAGAGTCAGTATCTACAGGACTGTTTGTAGGGTCACTGTCTACAGGACATAGGATTAGTATCTACAGGGTTGTTTGTAGGGTCACTGTCTACAGGACATAGGATTAGTATCTACAGGGTTGTTGGTACGACTGTCATGAATAGAGCTGGTTGCAGAGTCAGTATCTATAGCGTTGATAGAATGCTATCTGCAGGGTTGATTGTGGCGGCAGTAGCTACAGGTTTGCTGATATTGCTAGCAGCCACAGGGTTGTTTGTAGGGTCACAATCTACCTGGTTGATTACATAGTATCTACTGGGTTATTTGTTGAGTCAGTATCTATAAGATTTGGTTAGCGCATGATATCTCCAGGGTTGTGTGTATGGTCAGTATTTACAGGGCTGATTGCAAGGTGTGAATCTACTGGCTCGTTAGTATGGCCATTACTAGGGGGTTGTTTGTAGGGTCAGTACATGTAGGACTGTCCATAAGGTTAGTATCTAATGGGTTGTTCACAGGTTTAGCATCTGATGGTTTGTTTACAGTATCTGATGGGTTGTTTACAGGGTCAGTATCTAAAGAATTGTTTGCAGGGTCAGTATCTGAAGGGTTGTTAGTAGGGTCAGAATCCACAAGGTTGTTAGTAGGGTCAGTCTCTAAAGGGCTGTTTACAGGGCCAGTAACCAAAGGACTGTTTGTAGGATCAGTATCTAAAGGGTTGTTTGTAGGGTCAGTATATAGTGGGTTTGTTTGTAAGGTCAGTATATAGAGGGTTGTTTGTAGAGTCAGTATATTGAGAGTTGTTAGTAGGATCAGTATCTACGGGTTGTTTGTAGAGTCAATAACTACAGGGTTGTTTGTGGGATCAATAACTACAGGGTTATTTGTGGGGTCAGTATATAGAGGGTTGTTTGTAGGGTTAGTATATAGAGGGTTGTTTGTGGATCATCAGTATCTACGGGGCTGTTTGTAGGGGTCAATAACTACAGGTTTGTTTGTAGGGTCAGTATATAGAGGGTTCTTTACAGAGTCAGTATATAGAGGGTTGTTTGTAGGGTCAGTATGTAGAGGGTTGTTTGTAGGATCAGTATGTCGAGGGTTGTTTGTAGGGTCAGTATACAGAGGGTGTTTGTAGGGTCAGTATATAGAGGGTTTTGTAGAGTCATAATAGAGGGTTGTTTGAGGGGTCAGTATATAGAGGGTTGTTTGTAGGGTGAGTATAGAGAGGGTTGTCTGTAGGATCAGTATCTACGGGGCTGTTTGTAGGGTCAATAAGGACAGGGTTGTTTGTGGGGTCAGTATATAGAGGGTTGTTTGTAGGGTAAGTATATAGAGGGTTGTTTGTAGGGTCAGTATATAGTGGGTTGTTTGTAAGGTCAGTATATAGAGGGTTGTTTGTAGAGTCAGTATATTGAGAGTTGTTAGTAGGATCAGTATCTACGGGTTGTTTGTAGAGTCAATAACTACAGGTTGTTTTGTGGGATCAATAACTACAGGGTTATTTGTGGGGTCAGTATATAGAGGGTTGTTTGTAGGGTTAGTATATAGAGGGTTGTTTGTAGGATCAGTATCTACGGGGCTGTTTGTAGGGTCAATAACTACAGGTTTGTTTGTAGGGTCAGTATATAGAGGGTTCTTTACAGAGTCAGTATATAGAGGGTTGTTTGTAGGGTCAGTATGTAGAGGGTTGTTTGTAGGATCAGTATGTCGAGGGTTGTTTGTAGGGTCAGTATACAGAGGTTTTTGTAGGGTCAGTATATAGAGGGTTGTTTGTAGAGTCAGTATATAGAGGGTTGTTTGAGGGGTCAGTATATAGAGGGTTGTTTGTAGGGTGAGTATATAGAGGGTTGTCTGTAGGATCAGTATCTACGGGGCTGTTTGTAGGGTCAATAAGGACAGGGTTTTGTGGGGTCAGTATATAGAGGGTTGTTTGTAGGGTAAGTATATAGAGGGTTGTTTGTAGGGTCAGTATATAGAGGGTCGTTTGTAGAGTCAGTATATAGAGGGTCGTTTGTAGGGTCAGTATATAGAGGGTTGTTTGTAGGGTCAGTATATAGAGGGTTGTTTGTAGGGTCAGTATATACAGGGTTGTTTGTAGGGTCATAATCTTCAAGGTTGTTTGTAGGGTCAGCATCTAAAGGGTCGTTTACAGGATCAGTATCTGTAGGGTAGTTTGTAGGATCAGTATCTACAGGGTTGTAGGATCAGTATCTAGAGGGTTGTGTTTAAGGTCAGTATCTACTGGGTTGTTTGTAAGGTAAGTATCTACAGGAAGTTATTTGTAGGATCTGTGTATAGAGAGATGTTTGTAAGGTCAGTATCTACAGGGTTGTTTGCAGGATTAGTATCTAGAGGGTTGTTTGTAAGGTCAGTATCCACAGGACTGTTTGTAGGATCAGTATTTACAGAGTTGTTTGTAGGATCAGTATCTACAGGGTTGTTTGTAAGGTCAGTATCCACAGGGTTCTGTATAGGATCAGTATCTACAGGGTTGTTAGCGGATCATTATCTACAGGGTTTTTTAAGGTCATAATCTAGAGAAAGTTGTTTGTACAGTTTGTATGCATCAGTCTCCACTATAGTATCAGTATCTACGGGGTTGTTTGTAGTGTCAATATCTACCTGCTCATTAGCGGAATCAGTATTTACAGGACCTATTTCAGGGTCAATATCTACAGGGTGAGTTGTAAGATCAGTACCTATATGACTGTTTGTAGGTCAGTATCTGCCGTGTTTTTGTTAGGACTTTATCCGCATGGCTGTAAGTCGTATCAGTATCTTCTGGGCTGTTTCTGAGATCAAACCGATGAAGTACCGGAAGGAGCAGCATCTGATGGCACAGTCTGTCACAGCGCACAGGGTTTGCGTCCCGGCGCTGGCCGGTGTTTTCCTTCCCTGTGCTTGGTTTCTGCCTGGTTTTCTTTTCCCTGAAGAGGGCTCCCGGAGAGGAAGGAGAAGTTTACCCGGGGACTATGCTGTTGTTTTCTTTCTATCACAGGTGCCGTGAACCAGCAGTGTGGATGTATCAGGGAGGGAAGCCAACGGCGCAGAATGCCATTTTTCTTTGGGCACCCTCACTCCTCCATCCCCTCCTCATTCTCTCTCATTCTCTCTCTGAGTGTCACACACACACACACACACACACACACACACACACACGCACACGCACACACACACACACACTGCAATGCGCCTAAATCCAGAACCCTGCTTGGCATCGTAGCCCCTAACGCATGCATGAAGGTGTAAATGAACAATAACAGCACTGTGACGTTCAGCTTCGTCGTTTTATTCCTCAACACAAATTTCCCAGCCGTCACAGCTTCGTTGGGCTGACACAAGGAAGGGTGAGAAAGCTCTGATGAGGGACTTTTACAAAAGAAGAAAATAACAATGAAGCTGAACATCACAACCCTTCTATCGTTATTTTTCACACAGACACAGACCCGGACATGGAGGGAGGGAGGGAAGGGAGGGAGGGAACGAGCGAGCGAGCAAGTGAGAGAGAGAGAGAGAGAGAGAGAGAGAGAGAGAGAGAGAGAGACCGACCGACCGACGACCGACAGAGAGATAAAGGTTCTCCCACAATCTATGTGTTCCATGTAATCGTTATATGATTTTACATAACTATACATGTCGTGGTTTTTTCCCCCTTTTGGATAACACTACTGGAAGAAGGCTGATCTGTGCTGAATATTCAAAGTTACGATTTAAACTATTATATATAGGCCTATTTCATTGAGTGGAAAGCGACAAGTTTTAAGTTCTGTGTCTTGAAGTAACAACACTGGCGCACGTGACTGACGACAGCGTCTTCACGACATCGAAACAACCAACTCAATGAGTACAGGACGGAATGATAATGACATCACTGGCGTTGCTTGAAACCCTGTCAGTAAGGCTAGTCAGTGTACTACCTTCAAAATCTCATTTTCTTCATGAAGAAAAGAGTCATTTTCTTTGTGAAAACAGTATTTCTTTTTGAAACGCAAAACCAGTCATTTTCTTCGCGAAAACAATTTTCCATGTACGTACAACAACATTACAGCTCTCACATGAAAATATTGCCGTAATAAAAGTGAAACAGAAAAATGCCATTTTACCTGACAAACAACAGAGAAGCATGAGTCATGTATAAGCGCAGTCCCGTGAGTGATATGCCGCATTAACACTCGCGGAAGAAAGGCGCAGAACATTGCACGCCGGAAACTACTGCCATGATTATCTCATTGTATTGCCCTGGGCTTACTGGGCTCTTGAAGGTGTTGGTCCTCTAGCGTTTCCTGATCTCATGTCATGACAGCGTCATCAGAAAGAACAATAACTGTTTTCACGTGAAAACGATTGTTTTCACACAGTAATGACCATTTTCTTTATGTGTAAAGACAGTAGTTGCCACGGTTTTTTTTTTATATTATGAACACTACTGTTTCCATTGTGAAAATGCTTATTATGACAATTTAAAGTAAGCAGATTTCCCATGAAAGCTATTCCCAGCTAAGCCTCCGATGTTTAATGAGTGTATGAGATTTACCTTTCACTGAATAGTCACTGAATTTAAAAAGTTTTGATTCAACTGTTTGTCTGACGGTTTCAAATTTACCACATTCTTTCTGTTTAAGATATTTTTACTTCGACTGTACTTCCTCATTAAGATTCTGTCGTATGATTTCTAACTTTTTTTTCAAACTTAGAATGTTGTTTGTTTGATTATATCAAATGACTTATCGAGGATGATTCCCATTTAGACCTCAATTCAAGATTTCCGAAAGTCGCTGTTGGGGAATTGCACTGTATTATATCAAACCATCCATTTATCATAGCACCTGCATCTAGAGCTCCTGCGCGCGCGCGCGCGCGTTGTGTATGACAAAGAAGGAAGGAAGAAGTGCCTGCTTGCCAAGCCTGCCTGCGAGCGAGTGGCCCGTGCTTTGTGCATGCATATAAGTGTGTGTGTGTGTGTGTGTGTGTGTGTGTGTGTGTGTGTGTGTGTGTGTGTGTGTGTGTGTGTGTGATCAACACCTTTCTGAACCAAAACTGAAATCGTCCGTTGTAAGCTTTTAATGATTTTTTCCCCCACCTTCATATCTCCCAGTTTTTATGCTTCTTTCTTTCTTTCTTTCTTTTTTTTTTTTATAAAAATAATTCTCCTTGTTTTTCATAGCATTTCTGTTTTTTTTTTTTTTTTTTTTTTTTTTTTTGTTTTTTTTTTTTTGCTATGTTTAAACCCTTAAACGAACCATCTCATAAACGCGCAAACTATTTCTTGTCAAACGAAATGCCTCAATCCTGTGGGGGTAAAAACAGACCACACAATACTGATCGTGTCGTGCGTTGCACGTTAACTTTCACGCAGGACTCAGGGCACAGGGCTGTCAGCAGCACACAAGTCGCCTGAATTCCGTGTTGTACTCATTTTATAGATTGTCAAAAAAAAAAAGAAGCACAATTTAAACATCAGTCGAAAGTGAATATGAACAAAACCGATTAAAAGCAAAATACAGCCACCCCATCCTCCAATGGCTAATAGGACTGTCAGAACGGGTGGCTTGTGCCTACTCTATGCAGTTGGCTTATTGTCAGAATTTCAAGGATTTGGGTTTCCTGACCTTATTGATGGAGGAATGATATTTATGAGAGGACTGGGATACCAGAAACGAAAAAAAAAGAGAGAAATGAAAAAAAAAAAAACCCGACTACAGAAAGCCAAACAGAGCTAGCAAAACGCAGATAACGACGGAATATTTCTAGCTCAAAATTTCCAGAGGTGGGCGTGCCGTGCATATTTGAAAGACCGCCTCTATCCTTCCCCTCTCTGCACACAGAAATAGTCCTACCAGAACACTCCGTAAAGGATACTCTTCCGTATCCGTATAATCCCAAACTATTATTTAACGTGTCTCATCGCTTCTCACTTCGACTACTATCAACTACTACTACTACTACTACTACTACTACTACTACCACCACCACCACCACCACCACCATCACAACCACCACCACCACCACCAAACTATCACTTCAACTACTATCAAGAGCAAAAGTAACAATAACAACAGCTGCAACAGTACTAATATCCAAATACAACTGCAAGCATGGTGAAAATCAGAAGAACAAAAACGAAGCAAAAAGAGAGAAACAGACTAAGCAGTGGTCGACACTGAGGGAATACGCAGTTTAACAATTCAGTTGTTAATTTATAATATACAACGAAGCGCCAAGGATGTAAAGGTTAACATATATACACAAAAACAAAAAACAAAGCAAAAAACACGGAACAATGATACAATGACAGAAGAAGAAGAAGAAGAAGAAGAAGAAGAAGAAGCAGAAGAAGAAGAAGATGGAGTGGACAGCCATCATCAGACAATGGCCTGTGAAGGAGGCAAAAAAGACAATGTAACAAGGACATTACAGGATCCCTTTCCTCTGCAACTCCGCAGTAGACACGTTTGTCAGAAAGAGAGACAGAGAGAGCGGGAAAGAGGAGGACAGGACAAAGAGCAGAGAGAAGCAATTACTGTAAAAGGGATAGAACAACACACACACACACACACACACACACACACACACACACACACACACGCAATTATATATATATATATATATATATATATATATATATATATATATAAATATATAAACATACATACATACATACATACAGAGAGAGAGAGAGAGAGACAGACAGAGAGCGACAGAGAGAGAGAGAGAGAGAGAGAGATGTTCACATATACACAAGCACACGCGTGCGCGCGCGCGCGCGCGCGCACACACACACACACACACACACACACACACACACACACACACACGAACGCGCGCGCGCGCGCGCGCGCGCGCACACACACACACACACACACACACACACACACACCAATGGAGACATCAGATACAGACATTACCCAACCACCACCACCTCCCAACGACCAATCCTCCCCAAAGAGCTGATAGCGGCCTACGCGTCTCTCGAGAGGCAGGACTGCGAGGAGGGAGGATGGCGGAGGTGTGGGAGGATGGGGAGACAACCAAGTGGGAGAAGCGGATGGCGATGTTGGTGGAGATTCATAGTGGAGTAAGGTGTGTGTGTGGTGGGGGAGATGGAGGAACAGGGATGGGTGGGGGACTCGTCGATAACTGGTAGCCCCCCTCCCTCCCCCAAATGACCCCTCCCATTTCCGGTCAGCTTCCGGCGCCGATAAGGAATGGGCGAGCTGTTCTCGTTTGCTGCACAACACTCGTCGCATTAGCACGCGCATCCATCACGGGATCCCTCCTATTATGGGACGGCAGAAGTTTCAAAAGGTTCGTTTCTCCGAGGAAAATGCTCTTTGTGTCATGGGTATTCACCCCAAAATTGCAATTTTTTGTGTGCCTGGTTTCAGTCATTGCCTGGCTTTCCGCAGGTGAATTCCCACCACTTTCCTTACCAATCGGAAGAAAGCTTACAGATTATAGGTTATAGCCAATCAACGAGGCAGAAATCCCCCTACTGGAAAAAAGATGAATGTACTGCAAAGGCTTGAGATCCAAACGGAAATCCTTTAATTTTCCTCTTGCAAGAAACAAGGCATGTGGGGGGGGGTGTTAGGACTCGTGTCTAGGTGCACGAGGAATTATGAAGGGCAATGTCTTGACATTGGAATGTATACGTTGTTAAGGACTTGTGTCTAGGTGCACGAGGAATTATGAAGGGCAATGTCTTGACATTTGGAATGTACACGTTGTTGTTAAGGACTCGTGTCTAGGTGCACGAGGAATTATGAAGGGCAATGTCTTGACATTTGGAATGTACACGTTGTTAAGGACTCGTGTCTAGGTGCACGAGGGATTATGAAGGGCATTGTCTTGACATTTGGAATGTACACGTTGTTAAGGACTCGTGTCTAGGTGCAAGAGGAATTACGAAGAGCAATGGAATGTACACGTTCACCTGTGTGTCATGCTGTCATTGTGACGCCAGGCCTTCAGTTAGCAGCAGCTAGCACAAAGGAGGTAGAGGACAATCCTCTGTTTTCTGCTGTTTCAGAGGTAAAATGAATCACCTGAGCTTAACGTTGACACAACATCACTATTTCACGACGAGCAGATCAGGAAATGTTTCAGTCTTTCTCTCCCTAACACATTCTGCCGACAACTGGGGAGGCTATTGCTGAACAGAAGTTGAATGAAACAGAGAACTTATGAAAAGGAAATCGTACCGGTAGTACACGGTGAACAAACGTACGGAGGCCATTAGCCGTACAAAGACAGCATGTAAAAATGACTAAGGGGGAAAATTCCATCACGAAGAAACAACAAGAGCGATAATTCTAACAACTGAGAAAATGATCGCGCAGAGACAACGCTGGTCGAACTTTTGTAATGCAGAACTTTCTTTTTATTTATTTTTGTTGAGAGCTTTATAGCGCCTATCTTTGGTAGAGACCAAGCAGTAAGCGCTTTACAATCAACGCTCTCCTTTACACAACCGGCTGCCTACCTGGATAGAGCCGACTGACAGCCTGCCTGCTTGCGCTACATTCGGTTCTTTCCCGTGTCATTCAGTCGAATATCATTCTCAGTTTTTCACTCTTCTCTCCATTTTCCACACATGATGAATTTTGTGTGAATACTTATCACCCCACACAATGGCCAAACTGGCCTTCTTTTTCGAAAGTTGGTGATGGGATTTTACGTGAGTGTAATATGTTATAAAACACCGATTTAAAGCAACACAGAAAAGAGAAGATGCTACCAACAATGCCCAATAAACTGTCCAACCTTGTTCGGGGAAAAAATCAGAAGCTTTGGCAGACGAGTTTACCAACATCCAGAAAACTAAGTACCAGAATAGATAACAATCAAAATAGACCAGACCGACCTCCGAACATTGAAGAACAGAAATGAATAACAAATGAACTGAACGAGACAAGAACGTGAGCACTAAAAAATAATATCTTCATAAGGCAGTCTTTCAGCTTTTTAAAAAGGCTGAAGATGTCATCCCGTTTTGAGGTATTAAAAGATGCTACATGTTATGATGCTCTTTATTATTGTACGATTCATCACGTTTCCAAAGAAAACGGCTATTTTTCATAAATCTTTCAAAACATTTTTGGGAAGCAGCTACCATTCAGAGCGTATGCAAAACTTCTCTTATTACAACCCTACTGAAAACAGTCAAGCCACTACTAGAAGATCCATGTTATATTGCAATATCTCTAAAGTCACCAGTCGAAAAATCAGTGGAATAAAAGCGTCAACAAGATCAGCATTTTCATGTGAGTAAAATCAAGTACTCATACAGACAAAATTTAGGGAAGGTAGATGTACATTACATTCTTCATTAAAATTAACCGCACACATAAAGCAAAGATTTGCAAGAAGAAGGCGCCTGTGAGTGTTTTTGATGTACGAAAGCACATGATCACTCATGGCATACAGGACATCTGTATCAGCCAAACAGCACCAGTTAACGAGGTTCCATAACTCGTTCTATTAAATGCGTCTGACAAAGAGATGCATTAAAACAGCAGCAGGTTCTTCTTTGCTTTCTTCTAGACCAAGAGAAACGGGAATGATTTCTCCTGTACTTTTTAACATTATGATAAAAAGTTAGCGTTTGGTCTACATTTTATTGTATGCAAATACAGTAGAATTGTTGGGTGTGGCAGGGATGTTAACTTTAATAAACGTGAAAAATATGAATCAATAAAAGATATAGGAATATAACACAAAAAAATGTTTTGAACAGAGTAAAGTGTATGAACCAAGTGTAACTTTTAGAAATTACTAAGAACAACAAACACTTATAAATTTAACCCACTGATGTTTCTAATCCGATCGAGAAACGCGATTGTCATCCCCACAGTAGTGCTCCAGTTATGAACACCTCCCCAACCAATCTCGGCAATTAAAGCGAGCTAGTTTTGATAAACATAATGCAAAACAAAATTTAAGACATCCAGGGTTTTTTTTTTATCTCTTTATCTGTCAAAATACCGATGGCAAGAACATGCCCTAAATCATTTCAGTGTGCAGGTTTGGGGTTTATCAAAGTTATAGGTTCCACTCAATTAAAAACGTTGACGTGCCATGGCTTAAATGCCGGTGGAACAATCAGCTCACAACAATGTCATAAGTCTGGAGCCAGGCGTAATGAACGGGAAGCGGAGGGGAGGGGGGGGGGGGGGGGGGGGGGGGGCGCAGGAGGAGGGGGCGCCAATACACGCCTTCCATTAAACTGTCATGAAATAAATCAGGTATCCCATTAACTGCCAGGTGGACTGAGAGGATCTATTTTCAAACCGTGAAAATCCGAACCCCGTCACGTCCTTCAGCTCACTTAAACGCACGTCTCAACCATCTGTGTTTATTACTCCGGTTTTAAAAAGTTGAAAAATGTTATCATCTTGAAGCCAGGTTATAAAGTTTCACTGCAGAAGTTATTCCAGTTTTAGAATGTTGTTGTATTAGGATAATCTATCGCTGGGTTTGTAAAATGTATTGTGTGATTCCATGTACGATCGAGAAATACTCTTTCACTGTATACAATGACATGATAAGAAGAGAAAGTAACTACCTTACATGCATTACCTTTGTCAAAAATATTTAGCCATACTGGATTAAGACACGTGGAAAAAAATCATTCAACATACATTAATTGCAATCTGTCGTCTTAAATAAAGTACGATTTCAATACAATACGTTTCACTCTGGAAGAAAGGATATCTAAAAATCAGTCAAAACTGCAAATTTATGACTAAATTACTGGGGATTACAAAACTGAATTGTGTGTATTAAACTAATATCTAAGTTTTAATTTTTTTAAGTCACTACGCAAACTCATGATCTTTTGTCATGATCTTGAAGTAGAAAAAGGCAGATATTCTGAAATGCCAAAGGAAAAAAGTCTAGGTTCAAAATGCCCATGAAAAAGAAGATGAATTTCACGTTTTAGATACCTGGTTTAAGTAAAAACAAGTTAGATTTGCATTCATGAAAGAATTGAAAAAAAAACTTACTGTAATGAAATAAAAGTCAGGCCATCTTCAAGGATCATTTAGTATGTAAATCTGCAAAATGTGTGCACCGCTTCTGCGGTAAACGTCGCCAACAGCATAGATAACACCCTACATTTTCCCCCACAAAGATTCTTTTATTCGTGTCTTATAGACCATGTTACGGTTAACGGGCAAAGTTTGTAATGATTTTGTTGTGAAAATTGACATCTGAACACAACGTATCATACTGGTACAAATGAGACAATTCATGCCGAAGGAATTGATTGAAAATGTGTTTCCGATGGATGTTTTTATCTTAGAAAATAAATCTGTTCTTTTTTCTAAATATTCTTTATCAGAATTGGCCGGTACACCCCAGTTTATTATGCAATTTTCTCCCCTCCCACCCCTTTCTCTCTCTCTTTCTGTCTTTCTCTCTCTCTCGTCCTCCTGAACACACACACACACACACACACACACACACACACACACACACACACACACACACACACACACACACACACACACGTACACACATACGTTTGTGTCTTTTGTGTGTTTATTAATAATTATTGATCTGACAACAACATTTCGCTGTTCCAGCTGATTTAAGTCTTAAGTCAACAACAGATCATCAAATCGTAACTAAATGAACCCAAGAACTGACCTCCTTAGACTCTTCAAATAGTTATCAATATCACAGGGATAACTATACTTGCGGTGCATAACCACTCCTTAGATAAGGAAACTATGTTGCATAACTTTTGACACGTGCAACCCCCCGTAAGTGATGCATGCGCTATGGTCATGCTGTGCCTCCTTCCCCCGTCCCAGGCCGATCATACCTCACTTCGCCATCAACGCCGTGTGCAACCGCCACAACTTTTTTCATATCTTTCGTCCCTTATCCACTATTCCATTCAGTGTTATCACCCTCACCCCCTCGTACCAGCACACCCAGTTTCCAATTCGGTTGGTATTCCGTGGTGCTTTTCATGCCTATCATACACGCAACATATCCAAGAGTGGGTGGGTGGGTGCCACAAGAACACTGAATACTCGCTATAAATAGAGGTTGAAATCTTTCTCTTCTATACTAACTGCTTTTTGCATTTCGTATATTTGTTTGATATTGCATTTTGATTTATGAAACACCATTGTAGCACAAAGCTTTGTAATAAACGAAAGAATTAAAATAAACATCGGTCAGTATATCAGGATTTCTATACTTTGGTCTCAAAACCACTGAGAATAGCATTCATTTTGAATTAAAACGGAAAGACATGATCTCAACGTGGTGTGGCTGACCCCCTCGTATGTCATGATTCCTCACATCACTCCTGCTGTCTTGTGCAGAAGCCTGTGCGTTAACTGCAGAAGATCTAGCATAATGCAGATCTGAGGAGTTCATAAAGATGATTTCATGAGAACGGCTTTCAGAGTTCACTGATGGTCACCTTCCAAAGACGTCAACATAATTATCAGCACTCCTCGAGTCACACAAAACTGGGAAATAACAGAATAACTGACTATTCGCGTAGTAAAAGAATTTTACGTGTATTTGTACATACAAGTTGCCAATTTTCAATAACTGACAGGCATTTTCAGATATACATTGCATAGACTAACAATATAGAATGATCAAGTGTGGTTACTATCCAAGGTGGTTCACAAAATTCAAGCAACTGTCACTAATATACAAAATTTTACAACAAAAATTAAATTTGGTCTTTTAGTTAACAAGAACAAAATCTGTCCCTTTTTTGAGCATTATAACTATATACATTGAGGCCTGTTTACTGATATATCATGGAGTTCGGTCCAGTCTATCAGTTGATCAACATTTTCCTGCAATTTAACGGACAATCGATATAGATCAGACTGACTACAGTGGAAGGATGTAAATTCAGCAAAGAGATAGCATAAGACTTATAACATGCATGGGTATCTTTGTGATACACCAGTTTTTTTGTGATGAAATCTAGAAGAATGATTTATTAAGAAAATGGATTGTTGATGAGAAGTAAGAATCTATATCAAAACAGAAAGGACTCAGATTGAAAATTTACAGACGACGTCATTTTTCTTCTTTTTTAGGGAGTGGGGGTGGAGGTGGGGGGGGGGGGGGGGTTAGTGGAGTAGGATGAAGGTGAAATTGGGGGTTGGTGGTGGGGGTAGGAGTTGGCGGTGAAACTGGGGGTGGAGTCATAATCAATTACGAAAGTCTGTTTGAATCATTTATATTCGCGAGCCATTAGTAAAAGAAAAAAATACAACAAATGGTTTTCTCTAAGTCCTCGACTGATCAAAAAGGTTCAAGTCGTATTCAGAAATATTAATTATGAATATAATCCAGCACAAATCACAGATACCGATAGACACAACCACACAGTTCACCACAAACAGTATGACAGACAAACACAGTATGACAGACAAACAAAACAACAGCCAGCCAAAGAGACAGAGGGGGAGAGGAAGGGAAGAGAGAGAGAGAGAGAGAGAGAGAGAGAGAGAGAGAGAGAGAGAGAGAGAGAGAGAGAGAGAGAGAGAGAGAGAGATGTTGACTGAAAGGGAGAAAAGAATGACGTATATGTATTTCATATACAAGTAAGACAATGTTGAACCTCTGCTATCAGTTACCCTATCCCGCTACCTTCACATCTGCATCGTCACAAGCATAATATACAGACACTGGTGGACTCAAACACAAAACACACACCATAAAACACAGAGAACAGAGAGAGAGAGAGAGAGAGAGAGAGAGAGAGAGAGAGAGAGAGAGAGAGAGAGAGAGAGAGAGAGAGATACGTGTACACATGAGATCTGTACACACATATACAGGCGCGCGCACAAGCACGCGCGCACGCGCGCGCGCACACACACACACACACGCACACACACACACACACACACACACACACACACACACACACACACGGGCGCGCGCAAACAAGCGAAATCTTAAAACTAGAATTAACCACCTTTGTATGCTAGGTATTAAATGCAATCTTGCATCAGGCATATGTCAAAGCGAATAGAAAGATAGAATAAATGCTCCCATCTTTAAAAGCGCAGACCCAAGTAACAATGTAAAAAGAAACTCGTGGAGAGCGTGGCAGCAGCGAGTCCTCAGAAAGAAGCCCCCTTCAAGCAAGTGTTTCGGCCCTTCTCTCCTGACACTCTAGAGGGGTTGGGCCTCACCCGGTTCATGACTTCGGATGTCCCTCTGCTGCCCTTTTTTTTTTCCCATCTTGGGATGAGCCATGGCTGCGATTCGAACCCATGACCCTCTGGACATGCTCATTTTCCACTTAATGACTCGCGCACTAACCACTGAGCCACTGGGACACCTGGTATTTGTAGGAAAGTTAAGCCTTACGAGGTTCACTTTTGTTCCTCCTTGACCAGATCCAGCTTGACACCTCTCTGCTGCTTCTGCCATTGCTTTCAGGGCTCTGGTTTTTTCCCTCCCTGCAACAGGGAGCTGTTTCATGAGGCTGTATGCAGACGTTCCTACAACCCCTCTAGCTCCAATTTCTGCAGTGAGGACAAAGTCTTTTGACCTGATAGCCTTCTCTCCTCAGGCTGTTTGCCAGATCAGCATACTTTTCAGTCTTGTTGATTTGATTGAGCTGCTCCACCATTCTGTTTTCATATGGCACCGTGAGCTCGATCATGATCAGCTGCTTGGTTGACTGAGAGTGGACTACTATGTCTGGTCTCATGCCACTCTTGCTGATGATCTCTGGGTGAGTCTTCCATTCTGGGAGGTCTGCAGTGCGCTCCCAGTCATCTGCCCCGTCTAGCAGACTCTGCCTGCATGTTCTGAGTGGCACTGTTGTTCTTGGCCATGATTCGCTGCCTCCTGCCGTGAAGAATGTTGCGTGTGCTTTTGGAGTCCTGATTTTTCCTTTTGTGGTGTTGGCACTAGCCCAGACTACTTGTACAATCTCTTTGAGCACTTGGTTGTGCCTCCACGTGTACCTTCCTTGAGCCAGGGCTACTTAACATGAGCTAATGATATGCTCCACGGTTTGTTTTTCAGGCAGAGGGCGCATGAAGGATCGTCTATTTTTCCCCACTTCACCAGGTATGCATTTGAGGGCAAAAGGTCATATGCAGATCTGAGAACGAAGCTGATCCTGAGAGGGGCCAATAACTATAATATAACTCTCAACAATACCTTGGGCAAACGCTGCTGTCAAGTCATTAATGGAAGGATAGAAATATACATGTATCTGGAAAGCTATTTCAGAACAACAGATCACCCATTCATCCTTAAAATGAAAACATACCGTACCATAAACAAATGAAACGGACGTCTTTATATTTGCTTAGTTGATTTTATTAAAGCGTTTGATAATAATATTGGCATGATGCACTTTTTCCTTGGTTAACTGAGATTGGCAAGGGCGGAAACTGTTTCATTACAACTGAAGATATGCACAAACTCACTAATTTGTGGCAAAATAAAATAGGGATGCTGAGATTTTATTCCAATCAAAAAGGGAGTGCTTCAAAGAAATATTCTAAACCCCACAGAGTTCAACATTTTCATAAACGACTTTTATGATACCATCAGAATGATACTTGACTGCTTATTGACGAGGCAATGAAAACCAAAATTTCATGCCTCCTGTACGCTGATGATATCTGTTTTATATTAACAACAAAAATCGAATTTCAGATATAATTGGTTCAGTTACATACTTATTTGTCTGCTATAGAGTCTGACAGACAGTGGAGAAAACAACAACAACAACACAACAACCAAGGTCTCAAAAAGGACCCCAAACTCTCAATTTACTTTTCTCATGGACATGATTACATTTAAACAAGAGATAAACGCAAATGTTTACATAATGACACAGGACATGCCTACAAGCGCTGTGTACGAGGGGGATAGATAAAGCTGAAAATGATGATGCTTTTGTTCGACAATTAGTAGTTCCGATCAGGAGTTATGGCTTAGGCATGGCTTCCATTCAATGGTATGACAACGAGCAAAGACAAGCCCACGTTATCTACACTAGCTGTATGTCTGTCTCTCTTCAAAATAGATCTAGTTGCAAAGTGTGCCGACTGCAGGCGTTAATCTAAACAAATGTTAAATAAATGTTAGCGAACCGCCAAGAGAAACGTGGACAAACGAGACACAGGACAAAACACACGACGCGTTTCGACCTTTTAGGTCTTCTTCAGGCAAGACACAAACAAATAGGACAACGAAAATGAACGAGTTTGTCACTTAGCTTTGGTCTCTTCAGTGCAAGGTAGGCGCTGAATGAAAATGAGCCTCGTTTTCATTCAACGCCTACCTTACACTGAAGAGACCAAAGCTAAGTGACAAACTCGTTCATTTTCGTTGTCCTATTTGTTTGTGTCTTGCCTGAAGAAGACCCAAGAGGTCGAAACGCGTCGTGTTTTGTCTTGTGACTCGTTTGTCCACGTTTCTCTTGGCGGTTTGCTAACATTTATTTAAGATTTCTCTTCAAAATGCCAATTAATGAGACTCCAAACAAGATTTTGCAAAAGTTGGCAAGGAGTACATAAAACTGGGATGAATTAACTTAGTTGGCAGAGTTTGGACAGATATCACATCACTGTACTTACTGCATGCCAAGTGATATTGTTTGGGGTCCATGTAATTGATTCCAAGAAAGAAAGCTGCCTATAAAAGCCTATAATGATTGTTTTTGATTAAACCACAAAACTGGTATCTTCCGACAGCTTCGTCAAATATCTGCTACAGTTAGTACATTTCTCGTATGTGTAGGAAAATCAGGGCACACTCAAAGCGAAGCGATTTAAGTATTCAATTATCACTACACTGCAGACACACGAGTCGTACATTCAGTTAAACAAAATTGTTCCTGAAGATTTTGATGTTACAACAAAATTGTGAACTTGTATAGCCTCCAACCGAACTTAACCTGCAAAAATATGATACACTGAGCAGCTCCATGTCATCTATGATGAAGTGCACATGAACTTGAAATCGACAGTGTGAGCTATTGCGGCATTCCCATACTACAAGAACGACTTTGGAAGATGAGTCATGTTGTGGAAGATGAACTACACTTCCTGGAATATGTTCCATATTTGATGAATTGATATGCTGTCTTCTTACGACTGCTTACACACAATTTCATTCCCGGTGTCCAAAAAGAGTTACTGAATACCACTGGCATTACAGCGCAGTTTCAGCCTCGATGTTTTGAACTAAAATCAAACTATTTTCACCCTGAGGTGACAAAAATATGTGTGGATGTCCGACAGTTCGCAAAACGTAACCCCTACCCCCAACCCTACACACTCTCTCTCTCTCTCTCTCTCTCTCTCTCTCTCTCTCTCTCTCTCTCTCTCTCTCTCTCTCTCTCTCTCTCTCTCTGAACGCCTATTTTGTTGACTCATTTCATCTTTCGATAATCTGTTCCTTATTTCCTTTCTTTTCTCTAATATTCACAATGTCTTTGATGTGCGGTTTACGACAAACAAATGAGTAAAACTCTGAGTAACACACACACACACACACACACACACACACACACACACACACACACACACACACAAAACTTTCGTACACATAGAGAGAGAGAGAGAGAGAGAGAGAGACAGAGACAGAGACAGAGACAGAGACAGACAGACAGACAGACAGAATACAACGAACACAATACAAACATACATAAATTACACACATACACACATACGCGCGCGCGCACAGGGTCTCTAACACACACATATACATACTAACAGACACACACATACTGAGTACATAGCATATAGCTGAGGAAGAGAGAGAGAGAGAGAGAGAGAGAGAGAGAGAGAGAGAGCACACAAACATGCGCATGCGCGCGTGTACACACACACACACACACACACACACACACACACACACACCCCTGGGTGATTGACTTCCCACTGGGCTAGGGACCAGCCCAGAAAGCTTGGCAAATCGTTAATGAACGGTCCTTTCACCCTTTTGACCACAATACCCGACCACTTCGCTTCCTGTCCACCCCCTCTCCCCCCCCCCCCCTTCTTCTTCTCTCTCCCCCCCCCCCCCCCCCCCCCTCCACTTCTACTCTCGTTCCTGCCACTCCATGACCAACAGCCACGACGGGGGAAGCAGTAGCACCGTTGCTGTCGTCGCAATGTTGCCGCTGATATTGTGGTCATGGAAATGGTCACACTGCTGGGTTTCCTGGGACATGGCAGCCCATTGCACGCGGTCATTGCCCGTCACATGAATTCCAGCCATAAGCAGCATTCGTTTAGAGTTATAAGTGCACAACTGTCTCATCATGGGAGCAACAGTTAACCCTTTTGTTAGTTATCTGCTATTTCATGAAGGCTAAAGATTGCTGGCTGGAAGAATAAAGTTACTATGACAGAAGCAAGTGCCAATCAGAAGAACCTGCTATTTATAGTTGGAAACCTCAACGGCAGAAAATTATCAGAAACTATTTCCTGTCTGAAAAACTAGAAAGAGAGGGGGTTAGTTACCTCAAGGACATAGACACAGTACAGGACAAGACACAACGCATTTACACACGCACATACTCACGCAGGCACGCACGCGCACACACACATGCTTTCTCTCTCTCACACACACACACACACACACACACACACACACACACACACACACACACACTCACACACACACACACGCACTCATGTACACACACCACACACACACACACACACACACACACACACACACACACACACACACACACACACACACACACATGCGCGCGCACGCGCTCACACACGCACCTGCATACAATCTCTTTCCAACAAATCTACGCCACCCTTCCTTCCCCTCGTACACAGAGAAACCTGCACATCGATCAGGGTAAGAACCAATACCGATTAAACTGGACGGAAAGAGGATTTTTTTTTACCATATATTTGAACGGAAGAGTTGAATTAGCACAACGGATTTGGGAGGGCAGAGTAGTCCCACGTCAAAGGGAGGGGAGGGCGCTAGGAAAAGATCGACCTCCAGCAGGTTTCAGAGGGTGGCAAGTGGGGAATGAAAGCGTGCTAGTGTCTAGTCTGTGTGGCAGATAGCAGATGACGAGAAGGCACACAGAACTGAGGAGAGATTCACTGGACC
>JADBJO010002676.1:115728-123228 GCA_016801955.1 Conus betulinus | reverse complement strand
CTGTGTTGTCTTCTTCGTCAGTATAATGTAGGGGTGCCTTATTTCTGTGTTGTCTTCTTCGTCAGTATTATGTAGGGGTGCCTTATTTCTGTGTTGTCTTCTTCGTCAGTATAATGTAGGGGTGCCTTATTTCTGTGTTGTCTTCTTCGTCGTCAGTATAATGTAGGGGTGCCTTATTTCTGTGTTGTCTTCTTCGTCAGTATAATGTAGGGGTGCCTTATTTCTGTGTTGTCTTCTTCGTCAGTATAATGTAGGGGTGCCTTATTTCTGTGTTGTCTTCTTCGTCAGTATAAACGTAGGGGTGCCTTATTTCTGTGTTGTCTTCTCGTCGTCAGTATAACGTAGGGGTGCCTTATTTCTGTGTTGTCTTCTTCGTCAGTATAACGTAGGGGTGCCTTATTTCTGTGTTGTCTTCTTCGTCAGTCAGTATAATGTAGGGGTGCCTTATTTCTGTGTTGTCTTCTTCGTCAGTATAATGTAGGGGTGCTTATTTTCTGTGTTGTCTTCTTCTTCAGTATAATGTAGGGGTGCCTTATTTCTGTCTTTACCTCTCCGTTGTTCTTCCATGTTCACTTCACGTACAGGTGACCAGTGTGGTAATAATCCTTCCGTGGATCCCTTGTGGTTCTCACCCTGTAGCATAATGTTCAGGTGATCAATGTAGTAGTAATCCTTCCGTGGATCCCTTGTGGTTCTCACCCTGTAGCATAATGTTCAGGTGATCAATGTAGTAGTAATCCTTCCGTGGATCCCTTGTGGTTCTCACCCTGTAGCATAATGTTCAGGTGATCAATGTAGTAGTAATCCTTCCGTAGATACCTTGCGGCTGTCATCCTGTGACACAATTTTCATGTGGAGGTCGACAAATGGCTCGATCACTGTTAAACGAAGCTGCCAGCGATCCGATGGGATCTCTGTGTGTTTTCCTTTCCTAGGTAGCGTGTCTTGGGCAAGTCGGACGTGGCGGAACCTATCCCTCCCCGGTCGAATTTTCTTGCTGGGTTTATTTTCACCCGCGGAAGGAAGTATTGGGTTACGTGGCTATCGCTACCCGTGGAGAACTTTACATACACAGATGAACAGAGACATACGCGCGCGCGCACATGCACGCGCGCGCGCACACACACACACACACACACACACACACACACACACACACACTGACAAAGATAGACAGAAAGACAGACATGAGACAGGACAAGGGAAGGGGAGAGGGAGAACAGAAGAGAGTCAAAAAAGACAATAGACTGAAACAGAGAGAGAGAGAGAGAGAGAGAGAGAGAGAGAGAGAGAGAGAGAGAGGTGGGCGGGGGTTGAGTATGCAGGTTGATACAAAAAGAGACAAAGAAGGTAAATGGCACAGGGATCCAGAAAGATGCTGACAGAGAGACAGCGCTATGTACATACTGACACAGACGTCTGCTTTATTGAAAAAAATACTAATGTAGACTAAGACAAACACTAAACGGCGGAGACACACAGAGAGACATAGAACTACAGAGAATCAGAACGGAGAACAAGACTAGCCAAAAGTATTTAGAAATATAAAGTTTCCGAAAGGGAACAAAAAGTTTGAATTAATCGGGTTGTTTTTGGACAGATCAGGTATGCGTCGGTGATCCAACATGCCAATTGTTTTTGTTCAGATGAACTGGGCTGTTGGCCGAATCGGGACGTGAGACGAATCGTCGGCCAGTTTGTCTGTACGGCTGCACGACCCATCCCGGATCACCGACTCACCGGATCTTCAAAGGAGCTCAGAATCGCTCTTTACAGCAGCTACAGTGATTTGTTCAATCCGTGATGGTACACTGTGCTTGGTGGTGCCAGTGACTCTTGATGAAAGAAGAAAAAAAAGTGGGACAGGAAGGACGACGACGTGACGTCACTGGTGCGACTCTGATATCAACATGAATCTCTCTCTTGCAAAGCGGTCAGTTACTTTGGCAAAAAAAAAGAATAGTAAGACCAGAAATGGCCAATCCCGTATCATAAAAAGAACATTACAAACGTAGCGGTCTGCCGGCAGAGGTGGAACCAACTGGAATAGCAAAAACTCCACAGATGGATTCACATAGACTTATTTTTAGAGACACACTGCAAGAGTCAAAGACGGAAAAGCAGAGCATGTCAAATACAATAAAAGCGATCTGTCCAGTAGTTTCAATGACAAGAATAATGTAGAAAGATTCTGAATGACACCGTATCCAGAATAGTTATCTCGTGCGTAGTGCTTTACAATTACACAGACTAATCAAGATAAAAACCAAAACAAAACAGCAGCAACATATATAAATATGCGGATAAAAAAATCAAAATACCTGAAAAAAAAAGAGAGACACGATCAATTTTGCACATGCAACAGTCATTTCAAAAACTCCTAGCTAAAACATCATCATTTTTTTCGCCCTATTCTGACCATTTACTTGTGTGTGTGTGTGTGTGTGTGTGTGTGTGTGTGTGTGTGTGTGTGTGTGTGTGTGTGTGTGTGTGTGTGTGTGTGTGTGTGTGTGTGTGTGTTTTGCCGCGTCTTTTCCCGCACTGGGCTGGGTGTGCTATGGGCTCCAATGGGAATCCTGGAATACCAGTGATGAACGCTACGCTGGCTCTGGACCACGGAATACTTGTCGTCAGCTGGGGGCTTGGTGGTGTCCTGCAAATGCTGGATCAGAACAAGCACCACTGAACACCACCAAGGTGACTAGGCAGCAGAGGAGTGCCTCAGCACCACCACTGAACACCACCAAGGTGACTAGGCAGCAGAGGAGTGCCTCAGCACCCACTGAACACCACCAAGGTGACTAGGCAGCAGAGGAGTGCCTCAGCACCACTGAACACCACCAAGGTGACCAGGCAGCAGAGCAGTGTCTCCTCTGGTGGCTAACCTGATGACGGCTTCACAGTGATTGCTTCCTCTAAACTGCCAATGCAGGGATTCTTTGGTATGCACCTGGGTCTAGTTGCAGGGAAGCCATGGTGAGCGGCAAGTGATACCACAGAAAGAGGGAGAGGGTGGTGGTCGGGTGGACGGAAGAGGGGGTGGACGGATGGGGTGGACACGGAATACAATCTAAAAAAAAAAAAAAAAAAAAAAAAAAAAAAAAAAAAAAACCACCAGCAAGCAGACAGTGCAGGATTATGTGGTTGTCGTTCATATCTCTTCTTTATCCTTGTGAAAGGTGACAGACCCGGTGCATCAGTTACAACCTTCACGAGGAACATTCCAGTCTGGCAATGAGGGTCGGGGCTTGACCTTGGGGACGCCGCGTAAGCGGGATTGGCCAAAGTGGACATCTGAAAGAGTACTGTTCTGTTACTGGTGTTTTGAAATAAATGTCGTTACCATAGTAACGGTACATTATGCGGTCTATAATCATATTTGAGTTGTCAATGAAATTGCTGGTGTACATAGGAAACAGACACAATGAATCAGAGTTAAAAACAGCCCATATGACGTGCTTGTTCGGACCGCTGACCACTTCAAAAGGCGGGAGTGTTTATTCAGAATCTAAAACATACTATTGGTTAATACGTTTTTGGATGCTTATTCAGAGACTCAAATGTACTATTGGTTTATACGTTTTTGGATGCTTATTCAGAGACTCAAATGTACTATTGGTTTATACGTTTACTGGATGCTTATGTTACATCAGGATTTGAAATGGTCGCGTGTTGCTAATGCCAACGTTTTCAGCACCCTGAATGAGCCCATACTTCCAATATGTATGCAGGTGATGCTTCCGGGATCTGTCACCGTTCTGTCTGAACACACCACTCGAAAAATCAGAATTCTCCATCAACAGAAAAACTCCAAAGAGAGCCTCCGAGATTTTTGGGATAAAGTGTACTTACTGAGTTTCTGGTGTGTGTGTGTGCGTGCGTGTGTGTTGTGTGTGTGTGTGTGTGTGTGTGTGTGTGTGTGTGTGTGTGTGTGTGTGTGTGTGTGTGTGTGTGTGTGTGTGTGTGTGTGTGTGTGTGTGTGTGTGTGTGTGTGTGTGTGTGTGTGTGTGTGTGTGTGTGTGTGTGTGTGTGTGTGTGTGTGTGTGTGTGTGTGTGTGTGTGTGTGTGTGTGTGTGTGTGTGTGTGTGTGTGTGTGTGTGTGTGTGTGTGTGTGTGTGTGTGTAAGTGAGTGAGTGTGAAAATCTTGCCACTTGTGGAGGCAAGAGACAGCCTCAGTATGTTGTAGATGGCTTCGTGGCTTCATTATTCTACTTGATACAAAAGATGGCTTAGAAAAAGCAAATTGTTATCTGTTTAAAAAAAAAATGAATAAAAAACCAACTTTACACTTCCCCGACTTATTTTAGAATCACTGCTGAAGATGTGGATTCAGTAACATTATGCCATCAGGAAACCCCTTTCATGACGTCCGTGACCGTTTCCATTACACGTGTCTCCACACATAAGAAACCAATTGCTGAGAATAAAATAACGCAGCTGATACATCTGTTGGGATAGATGCAAGACAGGGATTCTTTCTCCGTAAAATGTTGATGGTGTACATATAGCGAATAAATACAACCATTTCGTGTTCTCTGCGGACAGACTTCAATCTCATACATTTTCAAGGAAAGGTTTCCAGCAGTTGATGAATCTCGAGCTTCATCGGAGCGCCCTTAGAGTTTGCGCTGAGCAGAGCCCATCATTGACAGGCAGCTGGCTGCTGACCGCTCTGCTGCCTTGATGCAGGCCTCGGCTTGTTTCTCGGGGATTTTACAGGCGTGGAGTGTGTGATCACTGCATTCAAAACAGGTCTTTGATGTTTATGCTGTCGGTGTTCTTAAGCAGTTCGGTTCGGGTTGACTTTGATCCAGGTTCCAGATTTGTTTTGTTTTGGTCGGTTTTGTTTCGTTCATTTTTTTTTTTTTTTTTTGTACTCTCTGCTCTTCCGGCATTTTTTAAAGACAGCATGTTTGGCGTTATCTATTTAGCTCTACATCTCTCTCTCTCTCTCTCTGTCTGTCTCTCTCTCTCTCTCTCTCTCTCTCTCTCTCTATCTATCTATATATATATATATATATATATATATATATATATATTAGGAAAAGTAGATCTGTCAATTTTTTGACGACGACTTACTGTTCATCACTATAATATATATATATATATATATATATATATATATATATATTATATATATATATATATATATATATATATATATATAGAGAGAGAGAGAGAGAGAGAGAGAGAGAGAGAGAGAGAGAGAGAGAGAGAGAGAGAGAGCGATCCGGTTCCTGAGGAAGCCTTTCGACAGGCCAAATCTTGAATTATAAAAAGAATGAACTCTGTGGGCGGTGTTGACGACTTATTATTCATCACTATATATTTTTCTCCTTGTTATTTACTCCACTTCACGACAGTGTTGTTGTTGTTGTACCCTGGCTGAAAGACTCCAGGGATCATCCGAACAGCCGAAGTACTTGAACACTATGGTACAAATGCATCAGCTGGGGATGAGAACATTATGTGTGTGACCGTTTCTTTTTACCCCGCCATGTGGGTAGCCACACTCCGACTTCGTGGAATTTACGACTGACAGGGGATAAAAGAAGTGAACGTTGTTGTTTGGTCTTGTCTTGTTTTAAAAACAGATTTTCAGTACATGTTCTGTTCATTCCGTCGTATGAAATAGCACTTGTATGCTAAGACTGCCTCCCAGCGGCTTCTACATCTGGCTGTGTCGAGTCTTCCGACACGGTACAGATCAAGTATTGTCAACAATGGAGAACACGCCAACAGACGAACGAAAACACTGGGAAAAATCAATGCCAGAGTGAAACAATGAAAAAGCAAACAGTAGTCAGCTGTCGATGGAAACAGCCACTTGTCTGCAGATACTAAAATGATTGATTCTGTGGTAATTCGTGTTGGGCAGGAGTGCATACAAGCATGAAGTTATATGTCTACAAAAACATGTGTGTGTGTGTGTGTGTGTGTGTGTGTGTGTGTGTGTGTGTGTGTGTGTGTGTGTGTGTGTGTGTGTGTGTGTGTATGCGTGCACGCACGCAAATTGAATGACCCTAATGTAAAATGCCACTCAATCGTGGTTCCACGTGTAATGAACGAATTGCGTGTTTGGATTGGACGCATGATAAAATAACATCTTTGGATTGGTTGATTGGTTTATTTAACGTCGATCTTGGACTTGACAATCGGTGTCTTCTTACACTCGTCGCACGCAATCAGCGTTAGCTTAGTCTTCCTTGAAGCTGAAGTGCGCGATGACAGCGTCCTGGTGATGGAGGCCCCTGAAGAATGGTCTGCTCAGTGAGGCGCTTCTTGCTCTCAAAGATGAATCGACGTCCACCAGTCACCTGGTCTGTTTTTAAACATCAGGTTTTCTTGCCGCTGTTGCTGTTGTCGTTGTCGTGTTGTTTGTTGTTCTTTTTGCGGCCATCAACGATCTCCTTGGTGATTTGTGTTTTGGATTGTTATCTCTTGTTCATCCCCTGTTTGAAAGCTGTTCATTACGCATGTGTGTGTGCACTACATTTTGGGCATAGTTTTGTACGCCATTTGCTTTTTTGGTCGCTTGTTTTTGTTTTGTTTGTTTTGTTTTTTTGTTTGTTTTTTTTTTGGATGGCCATTAGCATGCTTAAACTCGTTCTAGTTCAGGTCTAGACCACCCATGTGGTCTGTAAGCAGAGACAGCCATTTAGAGCTGAAGTTAAGTTTGCCGTTATTGGTGGACAAACTGGTGACAATGGCGGATTTTATGATTATTGACTTCAAGTCCAGTGATCTTTGTTGACATCGTATTTCATTTTGCACCTTTCAAATATCTGATTATATAGCGTGATTTTTTTTTTTTACAACACTGGTCACCAGCAAATACGGTAAAATAATCAGTTGAGATTAAATTAGCAGGGTTCGATTCAAACGTACTGAAATGATTATGTTCGATTTCTATGTCTATTTAACTCTGGATCACTCGCACAGCACTGAGCCTGCGACTTTCAAAGTCAAGACGGCTCTAAAGACGTCTTGGGGCACTCGCGCTAAATCAGAGCACGATTGTAAAAAGTCTGCTGAATATCAGCTGCTCAAACAGAATTAAACGAAACTGCGACAAGTTCAAAACCACGCAATGAAGTGCTAAGTTTTTTTAATGTACTACCTGGTAACTTGTTCATTATGGCATAGTTATCTTTCATAGAATTCGCAACTCAGCACAGAAACATGGGCCCAGATAAACGCATCTTACTATGTCAACCATCTTTGACTAAATATCCATCACAAGTGAAGCAGTCAAATTCAGAATCCCAAATTTCAGCAGTTCGGAAGCAACCCCGGGGCTATCTCTTCCACCAAAAAGGCACGATTTACACACACACACACACACGCGCGCGCGCGCGCGCGCGCGCGCGCGCTCCTGAATGAACCAGACAACCGATTTCCACAAACTCAATAACTCCAAAAACATTATAATCCACAACAAAAACGTTGGTGGCTCTCTCTCAGAATCTTAAAAATAAAAACAAAAGCCAAGTTGCTGCG
>JADBJO010002676.1:105728-110728 GCA_016801955.1 Conus betulinus | reverse complement strand
TTATTCTACGGTCTGTGTAATGGATGCCCCAGATCTTTCTGTAGCATCTCATTTCAGTTTTCAGAATTCTTCTTTGTAACTCTGCTGTCAGCGTCCATGTTTCACATGCATACAGAAAAACTGAGAGGGCAAGGAGCGCATTAGGTGGATCTTGGAGCGAAGACTGAAGTTTTTGTCTCTCTATACAGTTTTTAGTTTTGCCACTGCAGCTGCTGTTTGTGCAATTCTTGCCACAATCTCAGGCTTTGAGCCTTCATCAGATATGATGGATCCTATGTATTTGAAGGACTTCACGGTTTAAAAGGTTGTCCCGTTGACTTTGATCTCTGCCTTAATGCCTTTGGTACTGTTGGTCATGAGCTTTTCGGCGCTGATCTCCATGCTGTGTGCGGAAGCCGCTTTGTCAAGATGTTCCACCAAGCTCATCAACTCGTCTTCATTTCCTACAAGGCTGTCAATATCATCTGCAAATAGCGAATTGGTGATTGTTCTCCCCCGATGCTAACTGTTCCTTCAGGATCTTCCAAGGCATCTTCCATGATCCTCTCCAAGAAGACATTGGATCAAATGGAAAAAAAAAAAAACATAATGCCACTCCAACTGTCTGGACCAAAAGTTATGACATTAAGAAAAAGGTTCATACAAACTGGGGCATAATCACAGACAACAACCCATCTTGTATTAATCACATAATAAACCAAGGAAAATTAGAACGAAAAAACAAACTTTCAAAAACTATCTAAAATTTTTTTTTTTAAGTTCCCCATCTTTACACTTTCCACGCGCTCACATAATCATTAATACTATTTTGCATCAACACTGGCATGATGACAATGACAACATAACACATTTTCAGAACTTGTATCGTGCTGTAAAACTCGCGCTTTGAAACCAAGAAACAACAAACAAACGAACAAAAACAAATGAAAGAAGAAGAAGAAGAAGAAGAAAAAGAAGAAAAAGGGGGAGGAGGAGGAGGAGGAGGAGGAGGAGGAGAGGAAAAAACGCTTTCTCCAACAGCTTACCTTTGAAATTCAAAATAAAGAACAATAACAGGATTTTATTGCGCACGATTACGTCAGAACGGGTATACAATACAAAATGGAAGATTACTTTAAACGAAAGACGACTTATGAACTTTAAATCTCCAAGCTATGATCGTATCCACTGAAATCTACGCGTCATTATTTCATACGGACTTTGTGGACATCCATATCTGAGTGGGGCGTCTAAAAGAAACAGGAGGCATTGCTGCTTTATTCTGTAAACCATAGAGAGACTACTATATGACTGACGTTCAGGCAGCGTTATCTGGCCACTGTCTGTCCACGTGCCTTTGTGTCCCTCCCTCCTCCTCCTTCCCCTTCTCCCGTCCCTTCCCTCCCCTTCCCTCACCTCTCTCTCTCTCTCTCTCTCTCTCTCTCTCTCTCTCTCTCTCTCTCTCTCTGTCCTTTCTGTACTGATTTACGGTTTGGTTCAAAGTGGTGGATCATTTTCGATTTTTTTTCTGTTTAAGTGTACATATATACTTATGTTCAACTGCAGCTTCATAGTAGCGGGCAAGAATTACAATAATAAACGTGCGTACTATTTTCCTTTTGTCTGATCTCTCTTTTTTTTTTTTCAAATCCACTGTCAAAGTTCGCATCTCTCTTTCTTTCTTTGTATGTGTGTCTGCGTGTGCATGCGCGCGCGCGCGCGCGCGCGCGTGCGTGCGTGCGTGCGTGCGTGCGTGCGTGCGTGCGTGCGTGCGTGTGTGTGTGTGTGTGTGTGTGTGTGTGTGTGTGTGTGTGTGTGTGTGTGTGTCTGCGTGTATGCCTGTGCTAGCAAGTGCGTGTTTTGTGTTCGTACGTACGAACGTGCGTGCGTACGTGCGTGCGTGCGTGTGTGTGTGTGTGTGTGTGTGTGTGTGTGTGTGTGTGTGTGTGTGTGTGTGTGTGTGTGTGTGTGCGTGTGAGTACGTGCGCGCTCGCGCGCGCGCGCGCGCGCGCGTGTGTGTGTGTGTGTGTGAAACTTGAAACTTTGAAACTTTTTTTATTGTCACTAAACACCATTAAGGGATTTATGGACACAAGATGGCGATGATTATACAACTCATCGTCCAAAGAAATGATAGTTTTTACATAAAAAGTCATTATGTAACGCAGTCATATACATATTTCGCAATTTCAACCTGAAGGTCATCATTAGACATCAAAGTACTTTTTTCAATGAGGTAGCGTTGTATATATCCATTTTGTTTATGATACGTTTTTTTAAACGTATTCCTGATTTTATCGTAACGTTTACAAGAGTCTAAAAAATGTACCTCGTCTTCTATTATATTGCAAGTTGTACATTTCCTGTCTTCACACTTAATATGAGAATATCTACCTCTTTCTATTGCGAGGTCATCATGTGCGCTAATTCTTAATTTACAAAGTTCTTTCCTGTAATGTTTATTTGTGCATTTAATGAGGTACGGTTCAAGCCTATATTTATTGCTGATGTCATTATAAAATTTTAACCTTGGTGCTCTTTCTTTTTCTTTTTCCCAAAAGTGTATATATTCACTTTGTAACTTTCTCTCTATTGCATAACGCAATCTTTGAGGGTTTAGTGTACTTTGATTATTCCAATCATGTATCATTCCAATACTACTTAAGATCATCTTTACAGAAGATCTCCATGTGTGTGTGTGTGTGTGTGTGTGTGTGTGTGTGTGTGTGTGTGTGTGTGTGTGTGTGTGTGTGTGTGTGTGTGTGTGTGTGTGTGTGTGTGTGTGTGTGTGTGTGCACGCGCGCGCACGAATGTTTGTGTGTATGCACGCGCACCCTGTGTGTGTGTGTGCGTGTGTGTGTGTGTGTGTGTGTGTGTGTGTGTGTGTGTGTGTGTGTGTGTGTGTGTGTGTGTGTGAGCGCGCACCCCACACGTGTGTGTGTGTGTGTGTGTGTGTGTGTGTGTGTGTGTGTGTGTGTGTGTGTTTTCTGTCTGTCTTTCTCTGTCTGTCTCTGTGTGTGCGTGTGTGTTCACTCAAGGCAGGCGCACATTAATACCTTAAGAAAAGCAGTTCGTATTTTCATCTAGTACAGCAGACCACGAACAAGAAAAACTCAAATAGAAACCAAGGACCAAATTCAGTCTAAACACGTGCAGCTAAGCAAAAATCAAAATGTCAAGTGATCATCTTTCTTGTTCACTGTTTTTCTGTCTGATCCTGTGCGTCTGATGAATGCCCTTTTTCTGCTGTATTGTGTGAGCAGTGATCGAATCTAGCGAGTGGAAGATGTGTGTGTGTGTGTGTGTGTGTGTTTGAAAGAGACGAGGGAAAACGGGGAAGAGGGTGATGAGAGGTAGGGAAGACAGAGGGCGGAGAAAGAGAGAGAGAGAGAGAGAGAGAGAGAGAGAGAGAGGAGAGAGAGAGAGAGGGAACTGTTTGCAATGTTGTGCATTCAATATGCAAAGTCTTAGGGGGAAAAAAGTCAAGGAAGATAACGGTATAGAAACAAAGCCGAGAGAAAGGAAAGTACACAGACAAAAGGAAAGTACATAAACAAACAAGTAAGCATACTCGCGTACAAACACACACACACACACACACACACACACACACACACACACACACACACACACACACACAGAGACAGAGACAGACAGACAGACAGGGAAGGAAGGGATGATGATGATGACGACGACGACAATGATGGCCAGCACCATCCTGTGAAATGACTGCGATCAGACAGGCAGGCAGAGAGACGGACAAAAAGAGACAAAGGGCCAGGAGGAGAGACTGGGGAAGTGAAAACGAAACAAGTGGGACAGTAACAGTGAGAGAACCGAGGAAACAAGTGGGACAGTAACAGTGAGAGAACCGAGGAAAACAAGTGGGACAGTAACAGTGAGAGAACCGAGGAAACAAGTGGGACAGTAACAGTGAGAGAACCGAGGAAACAAGTGGGACAGTAACAGTGAGAGAACCGAGGAAACAAGTGGGACAGTAACAGTGAGAGAACCGAGGAAACAAGTGGGACAGTAACAGTGAGAACCGAGGAAACAAGTGGGACAGTAACAGTGAGAGAACCGAGGAAGCCCGTGTGGCACACACTTTCTCCACACACTGGGGCACAGACAGAGCGTCAATGTGTTAGCGTTCATGTTTTCAGGCTCTTCGTCCAACAAGCGGATTCTTTGAATGAAGTTGTCGATGTCTCGCTGCGTTCCGTCTAGCCCTCGATATGAGACTCCCCCACTCACCAAGATGGGTTTAAAGTTTAGAACTACTCCTTCAGAGTATTCAAATCCATACACACACACACACACACACACACACATATATATATATATATATATATATATATATATATATATATATATATATAAAATACTGCTAAAACACCTAATAAAAATCTTAAGGTGCTCAACCCCTTGGGGAGCAACATCTGTTAAAAACAGTATGATACTGTTTTAAACAATATATATATATATATATATATATATATATAAAACTAATGAATTCCAAGGATAAGTAGCACCATTCCAGCAATTTTATGAGCAGCTTGGTGTAGCGATGACTGCAAGAAAAATTGAATTATAAATAAAGCTTGCTCTTGTGTCTTACATATACTGAGAGAAATAAATTCCGCACATCGTGCACACTTTGATTTGTTGCTCCTTTTATGACCCATTCCTCAGTTGGTGGGAGTGTGACCCACCTTTCCACAGCGACGTTTCTCGTGCAGCGCGTGCCAGCGAACAAACAATAGCGCCAGAAGCAAAAAACCAAACTGGGCGACAACTCTTTTCGCTTTCTTTTCACTTGATAAACACACACTTTAACCCCATAAAATGCCGCAACCAGAATGATTTTATCACACTGCAAGAAAATGCCACAGCTACACACCAAACAGCGAAACCGCGCTGTCGGGATGCTGAGGGCCGGTTCATCTGTCCGACACACTCTATCCTTAATTTTCCCATATATAAAATCATCACCCCCACCCCCCCCCACCCCCACACACACC
>JADBJO010002676.1:95728-98228 GCA_016801955.1 Conus betulinus | reverse complement strand
GTGTGTGTGTGTGTGTGGTGGTGATGTTTTTTAGGGAAGGGTTGGGGAGTGGGGTGGGGGGTGGGAGAGACTAGGCGCTAACATTTCGACACCATCATCCTTGCCCTCCGCACGTCTCTACCAAGCCAAGAAAGATGGAATCTCTCTTTAGATTCGAATCTTACCGGCTACAAGCATTCTGACGCTATGGCATTCAGTCCGTGTTTGTATGAATATTCTCCGTGTCCCCCCCCCCTCCCCCCACTCCTTACCGCCCGTAGCCCGACTCCCCCCTCCTTCCCAAAGTTATGTGTCGTTCAGCCAGCATTACGTTTCTCTACCGTCTGCTATTTTATATATGCATCGTCCTGCAGCACAACTGTTCCTAACTCGTGGGATTCTACGTCATACCACTTCATTGCGAGATTGTACATCTTTATCGTGGGATTTTACGTCGTACCACTTCCTTGCGGGTTTGTGCGTCATACACTCTTCATCGTGGGATTATGCGTCATATCATTTCATCGTGGGATTGTGCGTCATATCATTTCATCGTGGGATTGTGCGTCATACCACTTCATCGTGGGATTATGCGTCATATCATTTCATCGTGGGATTTGCGTCATACCACTTCATCGTGGGATTATGCGTCATATCATTTCATCGTGGGATTGTACGTCATACCACTCATCGTGGGATTGTACGTCATACCACTTCATCGTGGGATTGTACGTCATACCACTTCATCGAGGGATTGTACGTCATACCACTTCATCGAGGGATTGTACGAGGTACTACTTCATCGCGGGAATGCACGTCATACCACTTCATCGCGGGATGGTACGAGGTACTACTTCATCGTGGGATTGTACGTGACATCACTTCATTGCTGGATTGCACGTCATACCACTTCATCGTGGGATTGTTCGTCATACCACTTCATCGTGGGATTGTACGTCATAATACTTCAACGTGGGATGGTACGAGATACTACTTCATCGTGGGATGGCACGTATTACCTTTTATATCGTGGTATCGTACGTACGTGATACTATATTTCATTGTGGGATTGTACGTCATACCACTTCATCGTGGGATTGTACGTCACACCACTTTATCGTGTGATTGTACTATTCTACGTGTGATTGTACGAGATACTACTTCATCGTGGGATTGTACGTCATACCACTTCATCGCAGGATTGTACGAGATACTACTTCATCGTGGGATTGTAGGAGGTACTACTTCATCGTGGAATTGTACGAGGTACTATTTCATCGTCGGATGGTATGTCATATCACTTCATCCTGGGATTGTACGTCATACCACTTCATCGTGAGATTGTACGAGATACTACTTCATCATGGGATTGTACGTCATACCTTTTCATCGTAGGATTGTACAAGATACCACTTCATTGTGGGATCGTACGAGATACTACTTCATCGTGGAATTGTACGTCATACCACTTCATCGTGGGATTGTAGGTCATACCACTTCATCGTGGGATTGTAGGTCATACCATTTCATCGTGGAATTGCAGGTCATACCACTTCATCGTGGGATTGTAGGTCATACCACTTCATATTGGGATTGTAGGTCATACCATTTCAACGTGGGATGGGGGGGGGGGGGGGGGGGGGGGGTGTACGTCATACCACTTCATCGTGGGATTGTACGTCATACCACTTCATCGTGGGATTGTACGAGATACCACTTCATCGCGACATTGTATGTCATACTACTTCATCGTGGGATGGTACGTCATACTACTTCACGTGGGATTGTATGTCATACCACTTCATCGTGGGAATTACGAGATTCTACTTCATCGTGGGATTGTACGTCATACCACTTCATCGTGGGATTGTACGTCATACCACTTCATCGTGGGATTGTCAGTCATACCACTTTATCGTGGGATTGTAATCATACCACTTCATCGTGGGATTGTGCGTCACACCACTTCATCGTGGGAATTGTACGTCCCTCGTTCTTCGACTATTGTTTTTTTCTTCGGGTACTGCTGCATCAACAATGCACAACAAAAAGGATGCTGCAGTTGTTGGCAGACTGGCAGCAGCATGTTCTCCGTGTTGATACTGCATGCGTTAAGGGAGGCACGGTTTTCTTTTTTTTTTTTTCTACACAGGCAGTATCATGTTCTCTATTTTGACAGCGATTCCCTTTATGAAGCTATTTTTTTTAGACAAGCAGCATCATGTTCTCTACTTGACAGCGATTCCCTTTATGACGCTGCTATTTTTTTTTTTATTTAGACAGGCAGCATCATGTTCTCTATTTTGACAGCGATTCCCTTTATGAAGGCACTGTTTTTTTTCAGACAGTTGGGATCATGTTCTCCATGTTGACAGTGAACAGCTTAAGGAAAACACTACTTTTTTTCTTTATACAGGCGGAATCATGTTATTCATGTTGATAGTGCAATGAAGAGAGAGCCACTACTTGGTTGCTTTTAGACAGGCGGAATCATGTTCTTCGAGCTGAACGTGCATGCGCT
>JADBJO010002676.1:87500-92506 GCA_016801955.1 Conus betulinus | reverse complement strand
ACATGATCTCCTATTGCTCACCGCCTTGAAAATCAACCTTGCTCTATGAAGAAGAATGCAGTATATATTACATAATACATAGGTGAGTGTGTGCGCGTGCGCACGTGTGTGTGTGTGTGTGTGTGTGTGTGTGTGTGTGTGTGTGTGTGTGTGTGTGTGCGCGCGCGCGCGCCCGCGCACATGTGTGTGTGTGTGTGTGTGTGTGTGTGTGTGTGTGTGTGTGTGTGTGTGTGTGTGTGTATAAATATAAATATGTGTGTGCGTGCGTGCGTGCGTGCGTTTGTGCGTGTGTGTGTGCGTGTGTGTGTGTGTGTGTGTGTGTGGTGTGTGTGTGTGTGTGTGTGTGTGTGTGTGTGTGTGTGCGTGCGCGTTTTTATTTCAATGTATTATGAGTTATCACTGTTGTTTTGGAATCGACATATATGACCAGCTGCCGTGGGGAAATGGTTAGCGTCACGTATTCCTGGCTGGGAGGCCGTGGGTTCGATTCCCATCAGAGCCGTATTGGATTGTTCTGTTCCGACCGGCTCCTACTCAGAGTTGAGTTTGCTACAGGCTCAGTTGGGTAGATTGGGACCACACAATCGAGTTTCATCCGCTTAATGGATGCATCTCTGAGAGTGTTGCTCAAATTTCCTGACCAACACTGCAGGTGTCTGTATCTCTCAGGCCTGGTTGACGCCGGGATATATTAAGAAAGTAAGCGTAGAGTACAGCCGTGTCGTTCGGAATGGAATGGAAATCCGTAGCATCATTCTCTTCATCGTCATTCTCGCCGACAAGCATGAAAAAAAGTATCAAATTTTGTGGCCCTTCATGCCCTGCTCTCATGGTGACCTTTGTTTCGATGTCCTTCACGTCTATGGCCTTGGTTTGATTTTGGCGGGGTCACCGGTATAGACAAGTTCATGGGGGCTATCGTTAGACACGGTGGCGCCCTCCGGAGGGAGAGCTCTCTGACGCCGGCATGGGTTCAGTACCATTCAGGTCGCACAGACGATGGTACAGCAATAGAAAACACCCCCCCCCCCCCCCTATATATATATATATATATGTATATATGGTGTTCTATGTCAGAATCCTTAGTCCCAGAAGGGACATGGGGCCAGGTAGAGGGAAAAAAAAACAACGACCTCATTACTGTCACCCTTGGGAATAAAAGATTAACAATCAATCAGCCAATCTCCGCCCTCAACAACAACAACAACAACATTCTGTTCCTCATTGCCTTGAAAACCAGTCTTGCTTTAAGAGCTACAATATGCAAGTGTGCTGCCTCACAAACCCCTGTTCATTTCCTCTTAGGCCATGCGGATGATACTATTTTGGTGACCGACGCTTCTTACATCCTTAGTCAGCGCTATGTAAGTGTATGCATAATGTTGTTATCTATGTGCATATATATGTCCCCTCTGAGGATCCCTACAATATACCTGCAAATAATCTTAAAGTAAATGCTTAACTGGACTACAAATTAAAGAGAGAAAACAACACTGAAGGAAAGCTTTAAATCTGAAAAGACATCACACAATGACATGCCTGATATGGTGGTAAGTGAGCTTGAAGAGGTAAACAGTCAAACAGTAGATGCTTGCTGGTTATTCTCCGTTCTCCACAAATACATCTTGCTTCGTTTGTATATATTTAGTTTTTAAGGCATCAAAGTTTAATTTATAAAATACTGAAATGAAATTTCTGTACAGGTACATTTTTTCACTTTTAAATGAGGAATGCTGTTACTTACATGTCATAATTAATTAAATAAGTATTTTTATCAACCACACTAAGCAACGTATTTTTGTAGTGTTTTCTGAATCGGCACCAGACGGTTTGCTTAATAACTGATTGACTTCAGGTAAAGAAAAGGATATATTCAATACCGCGCGCACTTTTCATTTCTGGCTCCTCTCTTTGCACATACATCAGCTAGCTCATTACCCCAAATACCACAATGCGATGGAATCCAACAGAAGGTGACATCAGTTCCTTTACATATCAAGATATGAATAAGATGACATTTCATTTACAAGAAAGTTGTTCGAAACGGTATTTGGAAATTTTATGGTTTGCAGAACAGACATTGAATCCACACAATAACTACTTTAGATATTGATTGTGGCAGTCAATCAAATGTGACAATGCTATAATAATAGCTATCATTTCGGCGACAAATATTGATCTGCCTTTTCCAATGGAGTATATCTTTTCAACCTTTTGTGATGGTATAACAAAAGCAGAACCTGACTGAGTATTAGACAATACTGAACCATCTGTGTAAACTTTAAGATGTTGAGGATATTTCTCTTGTAAATGCATCTTTAAAGAATAAGATGAAATATTTGTTTGGTCAGTTTTGCTCACATCAGTGTGATCAAGATCAAAATGTGCCCTGTTTCTTTCCCAAGCTGGAGGAGAAATCAAGGTCACCTTCGCTAATGTCTCAAAACTGACTGTTGACTCTTTCAAAAGATTTTCTGTACAAGAGCCAATGGTAGAAATGATGAAATATAGTCTGAGCTCTTTTTGGATAGTGAGATTCAGGTTTTATAGCAATCTCATTTTCGTTCACACCTGTGAGCGTTGAACATTTCATTACATATCTGGCAAGTGTAAGCTTTCTATGTTCGTCTAATGGTGAAATATTAATTTCCTTCTAAGTTCGGTAAGTTGAAGCATGGAACGGAAAAACCAAGACATAACTTATAGGCTTTACTATCTATGCTATGCAGCTTTTGTAACAGGTGTTTAGGGGCACTGAAGAAAGCCACTTGTGCATAACATAATTTTGATCGGATCAGTGATGTAGCTAAATGTTTTAAAGTGTTTATATCCTGACACCAACTTTGTTTACTGATAATTTTCAAAAAGTTTAGAGTTTTTCTAGCATTGTTCAAAAGGTACTGAATATGAAAATTCCACGTTAGTTTAGATGTTAAATACACTCCCAGAAACTTAACTAAAGATTTGTAATCAAGTGTGACTGCAGTCATTTTAAAAGAGGGCAGATCGCTTGTTTCGGCGCCATTGTTAAACAACACACCATATGTTTTCTCACAAGGAAATGATAGACCATTCTGAAACATGTATCTACCAAGACTGTCTAATTCAGACTGGCAAATTTTCTTGTAATAGTTAAGTGTTCTTTTGGGAGTATTTTTCCTTATTGAAGCATTCATCCATATGCACAGATCGTCAACATAATGCACAGCTGTGATATTTTCACTTATATGTTTAGGAAGGTCACAGAGTAAAATGTTAAACAGCATTGGAGCTATCACAGAACCTTGTGGAATTCCCATTTGTAATGATTTAAATTCAGAGTACGTATTTTCTACTTTAACTTGTAACTTTCTGTCTTGAACAAATTATCTGATATAATAATAAAGACTGCCAGATAGACCTATGTTTTTTTAATTTGAATAACAGTCTGGCATGCCAAACAGACTATAGAAAGCTCTTTTGACATAAAAAAATGTAGCTAAAACGCTTGTTCGTTTTGCAAATGGTTTTTATTTGTGTTTTTATTTTAACTATATGATCAATGACTGATCTTCCTTTTCGAAAACCGGCATGTTTGGGTAGAATTATATCATATTTATCACAATAATAAACCAATCTATTCAGAAAATATTTTTTCCATAGTTTTGAGACATGAGAGGTTAAAGCTATTGGTCGATAACTATTTATATTTGTTGCAGATTTACCTTGTTTTGATATGGGAATTATTACTGACTGCTTCCATATTCCTGGCATAATACCCTCTGACCAAATCTTTTGAAATATTGTTTGCAAAAATTTTTATGAACTTAGTTGGTAAGTGTTTCAACTTATCATTTGAAATTGCGTCTAACCCTACAGATGATGTTTTGTTAGTTAATGAAACAACAGCATCATTCACCTCATGTATTGTAATAGGTGCATTGACACAAAGATCACTATTGGCATGCGACTCATCACTGAGATATTTCTTTTCTTCCTCTTCTCGATGCTGTCTACATTCTGGTGAAAGAGACTTTCCATTCGTATTGTCCTTGAGAATATATCAGTTAATGCTGCTGCCTTTTTCGCTGAAGTTGGAAATTTGTTATTGTCCAATTTAATAGGACACTAAGGAAGATTTAATCCATGTTTCATGTCCCGAATTTTTTTCCACACTTTCTGAAAATTTTTATGTTGAGAAACCTCCTTGTCACAGAAAGATGACCAATATAATCGTTTGGCTTTGGCAACAACTCTGTTTCAATATGCCCTGGCTTCATTCATTTCTCGTGTGCCTTTTCTATCCTATGGGAATGTACACTTGAATCAGTCCACAGTGTGTGTGTGTGTGTGTGTGTGTGTGTGTGTGTGTGTGTGTGTGTGTGTGTGTGTGTGCGTGCGTGCGCGTCCGTGAGCTTAATGCCAGCCAGCTTGCGTGATATGTTCGTCTGTGCGTTCGTGTGTGTTCGTGTGTGTAAGAGAGAGAGAGAGAGAGAGAGAGAGAGAGAGAGAGAGAGAGAGAGAGAGAGAGAGAGAGAGACAGAGAGAGACAGAGAAGACAGAGACAGACAGAGAGAGGGAGAGAGAGAGAGAGAGAGAGAGAGAGACAGAGAGAGAGAGAGAAGACAGAGAGAGACAGAGAGAGAGAGAGAGAGAGAGAGAGAGAGAGAGAGAGAGAGAGAGAGAGAGAGAGAGAGACAGAGACAGTAGTAGGTATCCTTCAGTCTCGGAAGACTATGGAGTTGCACTCTAGGTGTCTATTTTTTGGTATAGCGACGGGTGTGGCTGGCCAGTCCGACGTGGAATGACAGTCCCTGTGGCAGAGGGCACAGGTGAAGTCTGACGCTGGTCTGTCTGCCTGCCTGGGCTGCAGCCTTTCTTCTCATTCTCTTTTTCCCCGTGCTGCTGAGCGAGTGTCTCTTCGAACTTGGAGAGACCTTTCTGCACAGTCTGTCTCCAGGCTGACCGTTCGAGGGCTGTTGTTTCCCAGTTGTTCTGGTCAATGTTCAAGGCTTTTAGATCCCTCT
>JADBJO010002676.1:77500-82500 GCA_016801955.1 Conus betulinus | reverse complement strand
AAAAGTTTAATTTAACGCTGAATGAACGCTGTTAATAACAACACAACAAACAACAACCCCAACAGTAAAACAACAACAAAAGGTTTTATTGAATGAATGCTGTTAACAACAACAAAAACAACAAGTAAAAACAACAACAACAACGTAAAAAAAAAAACGAAAAAAAACAACATACAAAAGACAAAGAAAAACCAGAGAACGAGTAAAAAAAAAGAGAGAAAAAAGGAAAAAGGAAAAAAAAAAAAGAAGATAGCAAATGATGCAGAGAGAGAGAGAGAGAGAGAGAGAGAGAGAGAGAGAGAGAGAGAGAGAGAGAGACAGACAGACAGAGAGACAGACAGACAGACAGACAGACAGACAGACAGAGAGAGAGGAGATAGAGAGGAGGCAGAGAGAGACGCAGAGAGAGAGAGAGAAAACAAATCCAAGCAAGCAAAAACAAAAACAAAAACAAAACGATTCAAACTAGAAAAAAATACAACAACAACAACAACCAAACAGAAACAATTCAAAAGAAAAAAAAAAAAAGGCGGGGGGGGGGGGGGGGGGGGGGGGGGGGGGGGGGGGGATATCGTCACAGTCTTCATGTAGCTAAGATAAATAAAAAGAAACGACAACAACAACAACAAAAAATGTAAACTGAAACCAGACAGAAATGTAAATGTTGATAAGATCACTCCTCGGAGAGGTATTTGAAGCAAGCTCTCTCTCTCTCTCTCTCTCTCTCTCTCTCTCTCTCTCTCTCTCTCTCCGCCAGGTTTTTCTCTTTACTTCTTCAGTCTCCTCGTCCCCCCCCCCCCCCCCCCGCCTTAACTTTGATAGGGACCAAAGCTTTGGTTGGACATTGACTAACAGTGACTGATAGGAGGAAAAAACAGTTTCCTCCCACTACTTGCTAGCTTCCAGCTAAATTATCGTTTTGCCGCAGGAAAACAGATTCCGTGAGGAGAACTGTGATGAAAAAGAAATTAGACATATTATTATTTTCTTGGGGAAAACTGTAAATGTCCTTTAAAAAAAAAGAACAATAAAAGAAAGCCACAACGAGCTATTTCCCTGGTAAACAGATATCGTTACAAATTTGATTTTCTCGGGAGGACAGGGAAAAGCAGTTATCGTATATAATATCTTTCCCCTGAGGAAAACAGCCTCCTTCAAGAAAACAAGAACAATAGGGACGGCGGGGGGGGAGGGGGGTGGAGGGGGGGAGCAGATGTAAACCATTCCCAGGAAAAGAGTTATTATCCTTAAAAATGGCAGTAGGTAATTTCTCAGAGAAACTTCAAACATTATGCTCTTCTTGATGGATAATCACTTTTTCCTTCTGAGAAATAGTTCACAGGCGTATGACATAACTATTGTCCCTGTTTCTGAAGGAAAATATTTAGCATTTTTGAAGAAAGCACAGTTTACAGGGAATCAGTTATTATGCAGGAAAACCCCATTCATTATGCATGATGATAATTATTTTCCCTGTGAAAACAGTATTCTTCAAGAACATGGCGACGACAAGGAAATCAGGTATGATATCGTTTTTTTTCTCGCGGAAATCTATTTCCTAAGGGAACACTAATAAAGGTGAAATTACATATAACTGCTTATTTCTAATTTATTTCTTTATTTTACTATTTGGCGTGGTGGTAGTGGGGTGTAGGGTTATTATCCTTCAAGAAAACAGTGATAATCAGGGGCATTGTACATCATTACTATTTTTGTAGAGTGGGAATTATCGTCATTCAAGGAAAACTCGATAATGGGGAAATCATGTGTCATTACCATTTTTCTATGGGGAAGGTTATTGCACTTCAAGAAACCAGTGATGAATAATTCATCATGAGAACAGGTTTCTATTCATGTTTCTTTGGAGGATAATAAACTTACAACTAAAAAATACACTGAACGTAGTTTTTGAAGGGATTGTGACTAAACTGCTTTTCCTATTCCCTTTAGGGAAACAGCCTTTTTTCTGTCATCGTCTGTACCTATCCAGCGGCGTTACCGCTATGCTCAGGCCCCCTACTCACCGTCGCATCCTGGCTTGTCCCGCCGCAGTCCGGGCACCTGCAAACAACACAGTATCAGTGTCAAGTCGTCATAGCGCAACCCACCAGAGAGAAAGACTGCACTGCTGCCAAATCACTTTAGCGGTGTTCAGTAGTGCTTATTCTGATTCATCTTATGCAGGACACCACCTACAGCCCCCCTTCTTTCCCGACCTTTCCCCTACAGACGACAATGATTGTTTAGTCGCGGAGCCTGCGTGAGAGTGTTCCCCTCTGGAGGACACCACCACGGCCCGTCCCTCAACAGCCTCCATGGAATCGCCCCTGCTGGCGACCTGGTCACGAACTCACTGAGGGCACAGACATGGAAAGGAAATCCAAAGGGAGGTCAGCTTGAGAACAGGGCATAAAAGGCTACAGAACTTGAGACTTTATTTCTAATGCTGACCGATGAGGATGAGGATGATGAAGATGATGTGTATGGAGGTGCGTACTGGTCTGAGACTGCACGACAGGGTTGTATACTCTAGGCTTAGTTGCCTAACATTCCCAGCGTCGACCTGGCCGGGAGATACAGACACCTGCAGTGCTTGACAGGACATTTGAGCAACACTCTCAGAGCCGCATTATTTAAGTGGATGAAACTCGACTGTGTGATTCCGGACTTTCCAGCTGAGCCCATAACAAACTCAAAGCCAGTAGGAGCCTGCTATAGGTACAAAAATCCCTCAAATTGAGATGGCTCCAATGGGAAAAACGGACCCATGATCTCTCAGCCTCACTGTTTTCACAGGGAAAAGTCATCATCTTTCAAGAAAAACAGCAATAAGTGATTTGCCAAACACAAATATAAACACACGAGTATGTTATTTGTTTCCTTAAAGAGTAATGAGTATTATCCTCGGGAAAAAAAGGGGGAAAATTATGGACTTTTGAAACTAGCATGCTGCCATAGAAAACAGCTGACCATGTCAGCTAACATACATAAGAGAGGACCACATGCTGCACCCTGACGCTTGATGGAGACAGCTGAGAGAGAGAGAGAAAGAGAGAGCCGTCCAGGAAACCAACCTTGACGGAGCGGTCGTATCGTTGTTGGTTCCCCGAGATCGATCACCTGTGGGCATTGAAGAGTGGACTGTGGTCAGGTCACGTCATCAAGATAGTCAAGTGTCAAGTCTTCTTGGGCTGCTTGGCTTTCACCACCTGCTTTGCAGATCTGCGACTCCTGCTGCGATCTAAGCAGCAACCACGTTAGCTGGTCTCTGTTTTTGTGTGTGCTCTCTCTCTCCCTCCTTCTGTCTCTGTATTTGTCTCTGTCTCTGTGTCTCTCTCTGTCTCTCTATGTCTCTCTGTCTCTCTTTCTGTATGTTCCTATCTGTTTCTCTTTCTCTGTCTCCCCCACCCCTTTCTCTTCCTTCCTCTCTCTTTTTCTAGTTTCGTTTTGTTTTGTTTGCTTGTCCCCAGTCTCACTGTATGTCTGTCTGCGTCCCCCTCTTGAATTTGGAAAAAAAAAAAAGAAAAAAAAAAGAAAAAGTAACACAAGGTAATTTGTTAATCACCTGTAGGATGGTCAGTTGAATCAGAGACAGACTGGTCGACGGCGTCGTACGTGGAACCGTTGGCGAGGGCGTGTGTGGGCCCCTTACACTAACAGCTGACAGTAAGCTAACAGCAATGCACACTCCCTTGTGGATGTTACCTACACATTCTTTTCAAAGGTCGCGCGCGTGGTACGTGTTATCGGTAACAGAGCCAGTCCCACCTAGCGCGCCTCAGTAACATTCTCACGCTCGGAAAAGTGCTGTTCATATTACTTTATCGGCATGCGGGGCTCTCTCTCTCTCTCTCTCTCTCTCTCTCTCTCTCTCTCTCTCTCTCTCTCTCTCTCTCTGCCACAGAGATGCAGAGGCTTTGACCCGGGTCTCACATGACGCAAATAAAGCAGACAATACTATGGTATGTATTCATTCATCAAGTGGGAGAGGTGTATGTATTACTGAGTTTCTTTACAGAAATCACATTTTCTTTTCAAATATCCTTTCCCTGCGGTGGTGGATTCCGTACTCAGTGCATTAATCACCATATACATCTCTGCTATCAGGCAACTGAAGTGCCGAAACGATCTGTTTGGGACTTCTGTAGGGATACAGTGCTACTGTTAGCGTTGGGGGCCATAGTGGGCCGTGGGTTTGACGGTCGTGTCCCTCCTGGCAGAACGGATCCGTGAAAGTGGCCATAGATAATCCGTGCTGTAGCCGAAAGCCGTCCCTTTCAAAATGGCGTGGATGAGGTAGAAAAGTTGTGTGTGGTGGTGGTGTGGTGGCGGTGGTGGTGGAGGAAGAGAAGACGAACTGTAAGACGTTTCGCTGTTCACCCAATAAACACATTGCTACACATCCATGGAGAATATCACCATATGATGCACCAACTGCGCAGGGACCATGAGAAAGTCAACAGTCCTAATCTTAAAAAACAGCGGTATCTCTATCAGTGAGGACTTGACGATGTCCAACCTCAGACTGTTGAAGGAAGCAGCTGATCATTCTGCCACAATGTCAGTGTGGTCGTCAAACGGCAAGATTATTGCAAAACTAAAAAATGGAAAAAAAAACTGTGCGTTTGATGTTGGAAGAGATTTGAACTCTCAATTACTGAGTGAAATGGCTTAATTCCCTACGGGTTTTTGATTGTTAACTCATGTTTAGCAACCATATGTGTGAGGACCGTTGCTGTTCCTATGGGGTATGACCAGGTATGTACGTGTGTGCATGTATATATGTGTATATGTAGGTATATATGTATGTGATATGCATGTATGTATGTACATGTGTATACGTGTGTGTGTATATTTATGTGTATGTGTACATGTATGTGTGTATGTACATGTGTATGTGCATATGTATGTGTATGTATGTACGTGTATGTGTATGTATATATGTATGTGTATGTGTGTTTAAGCATATATGTATATGTATGTGTCTATGTATATGTATG
>JADBJO010002676.1:37500-75000 GCA_016801955.1 Conus betulinus | reverse complement strand
TAAAAAAAAACAAAAAGCATTGCATATACTTTCTGCAAGATACCCATTTTGAAGAAAAAATGGAGCAATATATTCTTTCTGAATGGGGGTACCAAGGATGGTATTCAAGCTATGCTTCCAACTCAAGAGGTGTAGCAATACTTTTCAATAACAATATTGAATTTGAAATAAAAAAAGTTTTTAAAGGAATGGGCAGAAACAGTCTAATGGTTTTGGTCGAAATCAAACAGAAGATTTCCTACTGGTGAATGTATACAGGCCTAATAGGGATGATCCAGAATTCTTTAATATTTTGACCCAAAAAGTTAGAGAATTTGGTGTTGATAATGTAATAATAGGCGGAGATTTTAACTTGGTGCTTGACCCAGCGAGAGATTATTACAATTATAAGAATATAAACAACCCCAAAGCTAAAGAAATGGTTGACAAGATGATGAAATGATATAGACTTAAATGACATTTGGAGAGATTTAAACCAAGATTATCTTAGATATACATGGCGAAGAAGTAACCCATTTCAGCAAGCTAGACTCGATTTTTTTTCCTAATTTCAGATCAAGTTGTTTCTTTTGTAGAAGATGCAGAAATTGAATGTGGATACAGGACAGATCACTCCATGATCTTTCTGAGCTTAAAATTTAGTGAAAAATCTAACAGGAATACTTTCTGGAAATTTAACTCTTCACTATAAAAGATCAAACTTTTGTAAATGAAGTTAATGAAGAAATTAAAAAAGTTAAAGAAGAATATGCAGCAAGTCCATATGCAAGGGAAGCTATTGATAACAGCCCATTACCTGACTTACATCTCTCAATTCCCGATTATATTTTTCTAGACTTTTTGTTAATGAAGATTAGGTCAAGGACTATATCTTATGCTACGATGAAAAAGAAAAAAATGAATGAAGAAGAGTTCAAGTTACAACAAGAAATAAAACAGATAGACAGTAAAGAAACAAAAAGCGAAGAAGAAGCGAAAGTAATAGAGTCTAAAAAAGAGCAACTTAAAGTTATACGAGAGAAAAGAATAGAGGGAGTGCTCTTAAGGTCACGAGCCAGATGGATAGCACAAGGAGAAAAAGTTACTAACTATTTTTTGTAACCTAGAAAAGCGACATTATGTAAGTAAAAGCATGGCTAAGCTAACTGACAAATATGGTAACACTGTGAATGATCAAAAAGACATATTGAGGGAAGTTCAGTGTTTTTATGAAAACTTATATAAAAAAAAAGAAGTGTTGATGACTGTATAACTAATGATCTTGCAAAGAATGTTCCACATTTAGACACGAAGGAGGCAAAGAATTTAGGAGCGATTACTTTGGAAGAAGCAACTTTAGTTTTAAAAAATATGAAAACAATAAAAGTCCAGGAACAAACAGATGGCTTCACAGCAGAATTTTTCAAGTGTTTTTGGAGCAGGATTGGTATATTTGTTGTTAGGGCACTGAACACAGGATTTAAAAAGGAGAGCTTTCGTGTGTCCAAAGACAAGGAGTCATAGTTTGTATTCCAAAAGGGGATAAACCACGAAATTTCATAAAGACTGGAGGCCAATCTCACTATTAAATGTTATATATAAAATTGGCTCATCTTGCATAGCAAAGCATTTGAAAAACCGTTCTTCCGAAACTCATCAGTGAGGATCAAACTGGTTTTCTTCAAAACCGATATATTGGTGACAATTTAAGGCTTATTTACGAGAGAAAAGAATAGAGTATACTATAGTATACTTAGACCAACACAGTTTACCTGGACTTTTACTAAATATAGACTTTGAGAAAGCGTTTGACTCAGTTAGCTGGGACTTTATGTTTAAAGTATTGAAAGCGTTTGGTTTTCAATCAGGAATTTGTAAATGGGTGGAATCATTTTATTCAATATTAAATCATGTGTTCTTGCTAATGGTCAAGTCTCTCAATGGTTTGACGGGGGGCGAGTTGTAGACAGGGAGACCCACTCTCGCCGCATTTATTTATCCTATGTGTAGAAATCTGGGAAATCATGGTACAAGAAAATGAGAACATACAGGGAATTGTTTTAAATAATGTTTGATACAAGCTTTCTCAGTATGCAGATGATACTGAATTTCTTTCAGCGGGTGATAAAAAATCATTTGAAACTTGCATAAATACACTAGACACATTTAGTTCTAAGTTAGGCTTGAGAATGAACTGTGAGAAAACTAGTGCAATTTGGTTGGGTAGTCGTAAAAACTCCCCCGTTCGTCACATGGACCACTTAGGAATTGAATGGAATCCACCAAAGTTCAAAATTTTAGGCGTTTTGGTTTACTAATGATGCACGAAACTGCGAACATATCAACTATTCAGAGAAATTAGCAGATGTAAAAATTGTTTAAGATTTGGACTAAAAGACAGATTACACCTTTGGGAAGGGGTAGCAGTTTTGAAATCCTTAATTTTATCAAAATTAATCTATCTGTGGATTCTCTTCTACCCAACCCACCAAATAGTTTCTTTCAGACCCTGCAATACTATTGTTACAACTTTGTATGGAATAAGAAAAAAGATAAAATTAACAGAAAAACGGCACACAAAAGTGTACGAAATGGCGGCGGCATGGAATACCAGAACTAAAAACCTTTGCTAGTTCATTAAAATTGACATGGCTACGGAAATTTAAGATGACAAAAATAAATGGAAGACAATTGCGACAACCAATTTTCCTATCTTAAATGTTCTTGAAAAATATGGACCTGAAGTCACCACTACTTTTCAAAATCAAATGTTTTCTGGACAGATGTGTTTGATGCATACAAAGATTTTTTTTTCTATAAAATTAGTAGTAACAACTCTAATGAACTACTTGCAGATCCGGTGTTTTATAATCGTAAAATACAGATAGGCAAGAAACATATTGTCGGTAAAACATGGATTAGTAAAGGAATACACAGTATTGCAGATTTTCTGCTTCAAAATGGAAATTTTATTCCATATGAAGATTTCAAAGAGAAATATAATGTCCATATAGATTTTATTACTTTTTCTGGGTGTAAGAAAGCAATAACTGAATATATACAACATACTAAAATAGCAGTTCATAACAAATGTATGGAAATATCTATTTGCTTTAAAAAGTTAACATCTGTATTTAAAGGGTCAAAAGCATACTATGATCTACTTATTGATGATAACACACGGCCAAAATGCTGTGAAAGATGGGACCAAAAACTGAATGTTGAAAATGACTGGGATACATGCTTCTTATATCTTCACAAGATATCTGATGTAAAAATGAAGTGGTTTCAGCTTAGACTTGTACACAGGTGTCTTGGGACAAATGTTATTCTTAAAAACATTGGTGTACAGAACAGTGAATTATGTAGTTTTTTTGTCACGCCACAAAGGACAGTATCACTCATATGTTCTGGCACTGTGGAGTTGTTAAAGATTTTTGGAATGCTTTGATGTATGTTATGAATGAAAAATGTCGCAATGTGTCAAATTTACGAATTACAGAACCACTGGTTATTCTTGGTTCCGATAAAGATATAAACATTGATCAGATCTTTTATTTCATTTTGATGTCTGCTAAAGAATACTTGTACCACTGTAAATCAAATGGAAATATGCCCACTGTACGAGCTTTTTATAATAAGTTAAAATACAGATACAATATTGAAGAGTACATAGCGCGCAAAAATATGGTATATAACGATTTTGTTGCCAAGTGACTCCTTATAAAGCTTTTTTTTTAGTTGACTTTAGGGAAAAAAAAAAAAACAACAATCACTGAATTTCATAAGTATTTGAAAAATTAATGGAAAAAAAGGAAGAGAAAAAATTTGGTGGTTTTTCGTGTGACTTGTTTCAGGCCCAAAGTAGACATCTATAAGCCATTTAGTTCCTCTAGTCATAATATAGTCCCACCTTCATTTGTTTCTATTGGATGTAACCGAGTTGACCAGGAGAAGAAGAAGAAGAAGAAGAAGAAGAAGAAGAAGAAAAAAAGTCTCCATATAACTATGTAATTGAATGGTCAATTTAATTGTTTTTTACCATTGGCATAGTATGTCAACTGTTTTTCATTTATGTATGTATATATGTATATCTTCTCTTCTGTTTTCACTTATATTGTTATAACTTATAATGAATACTATGTATGTAAAAAAAAAAAAAAAAAAAAAAAAAAAAAAAAGTTCATCAGTCCTTAAGAATGATACCTCGTTCTTTCGACCATCTTCTTTATCTCTGTGCATCTGATCTTCAAGAAACTTCAACAAATTTCTGTCAGGCATTTTCACCTTATTTGAAGAAAATGGTTTTTTTTTCTCTCGTCGTCCATGTTGCTAAGAGAGAATACCTCAGCGAAAAGTCAAGAGCGCAGTTCTTTCCCTTACCCGGAGAACCGTGAAGATCTGCACCAACGGCGGAACGACGCCTTGAAAATTCCGAGTCGGTCCTGCTCCACTATGGCTACCTGGAGCCGCAGTTGGTGACGCACTAGAGGAGTTGACCTGGTAGAATTTTTTTTATGGTGACAGTTTCCTTGTTTAGTTCTCTCCGCTCCACCACACACCCACTGTCTGACTGCCCCATGCTGACACTGGCATTGGACAAGACAAGAACAGAGGGAAGTCCAAGGCACGGTGATGTTTCAGGGTTCTGAAGTGTCATCAGCTATGTGCAACGTCTAGCGCTTAAAGCCTGTTGTGGGGAACTGGTGATGTTTCGCTTTCTTTATTACACACACACACACACACACACACACACACACACACACACACACACGAACACACGCACACACACATACACACACACGCGCGCGCACACACACACACACACACACACGCGCGCATGCGCGAACACATACGCACATACACACACGCACACACACACACACACACACACACACACACACACACACGCACACACAAACACACGCGCGCGCACATACACACGCACACTTGCGCTCGCGCGCGCGCACACACACACACTACTACCACCACCACCACCACTCCACCACCACCACGAACAACAACAATTACAACAGCAATAAGGAGTCGGGGAAACATTAAAGAGAAAGCAGGAGTTGGCAATTAACTCAGCAGTAAAGAAGGATCTGCGTCTCTGTCTCTCCCTTCCCTCCCATATAATCCTTCTTTGGTAAGATTCTTCTTCTGGATCAGTGAAAGCTAATACTGCTTCAGTGGTCACCAGACAGACGACAGATAGACAGACAGACAGACAGACGCACAAACACACATATACAACATAGATAGATAGATAGATAGATAGATAGATACATAGACAGATAGATAGACACAGATAGATGGATAGGTAGATAGAATAGACAGATGGATAGATAGATAGACACAGACAGACAGACAAATAGACAGACATACAAGAACAAGAACAAGAACAAATTTGTAATTCTTCAGGCCATCAGCCCCTAGAATGGGGTCAAACAAATCACATATCTCAGCGATCGTGAAAAAAAAAACCAAAAACAACAAAGTATGAAGTTGATCTTACTTGTGTCATACGTAATGCATTGTCGCATTCTTATGATTTTTTTGCTCTTAAACTTTCCATGAAACCCTGTCTTATCTTCAAAGCATTAAAAAGGAACATGCATGGCCTATGGATTTTCCAAACAGAGTCATTTTGTAATATATTAACGAATGGCTGATCATTAAGAGTCAATTATTTCTGCCTTAACCTTGTGTATGAGATACAATGGTTTATAACATGCTCCTCGTCTTCTAATACTTTGCATATTTTGCACATTGGTCTTAAATGTTCCGCGGAAAAATGAACCATTGATTGGCAACAAACCCAGCCGGAGCTTTGTCAAGCAGTTCCTGAAGCATTTTACATCCCTATATTCGAAATACGGTTCACAAGCAAAGTTTGTCTTGAACAGTCGGTATCTTCGGTACATATCTTTACTTGTTACAGACCCGTTCCACTGCTGCACATACATACATTGCTTATGTTTATGTATGTTTGTGCATGTATGTATGTGCAGCATTGGAACGGGTCTGTAACAAGTAAAGATATATGTACCGAAGATACCGAAAAATGAACTGCTTTGTGAACCGTATTTCGAATATAGGGATGTAAAATGCTTCAGTGACCAGTCTCCGTGACACTGCATTTCTCCAAGTCCTCGAAATCAAAAGCTGTTATAGGAAAAGAAGAGCAAATTGGTATTTTTGAGGCTCTCCTCATACACCGTTTCATCTTGCATTTGTTTGCGTTAAAATCTCTGTCTTAGTAGTTTTGATAACCAATCTTTCTTTGTCACTGTTCAAAGTTATTCTTTAAAACCTGTTGATATGATGTATGTGTGTATGTGTATGTATCAATGTATGTATGTATGTATGTACATAAATTTACTTATGTTTAATGTATGTATGTGCAGCAGTGGAACGGGTCTTTACTTGTTACAGACCCGTTCCACTGTTCCACTGCTGCACATACATACATACATACATACATACACACATACATACATATCAACAGGTGGTTAAAGAATAACAATTGAACAGTGACAAAGAAAGATTGGTTATCAAAACTACTAAGACAGAGATTTTAACGCAAACAAATGCAAGATGAAACGTGTATTCTTACACAGAGGAGAGCCTCAAAAATACCAATTTGCTCTCTTCTTTTCCTATAACAGCTTTTGATTTCGAGGACTTGGAGAAATGCAGTGTCACGGAGACTGGTCACTTCCTGTGTCTCTGTATATTGGCTTTAATATCTAACAACATAAGACCCAGAACAGGAGAGAGAGGCTCAAAGATGCAGTCATTGTCAATGTTTCTCACTTCTTTCCCGGGAAGCCCACATCACAACTTCGTCAATGCTTCGGGGTTCGAACTCCCGACGAGGTGACTTTCCGCCACTGTCGTCTGAACTGCTTGTTTCCTCATCACTGGGCCAGAATGGTTCATGTCCACCATGTCCATGCTTGAATAGAAATAATGTGAGTTTTAAAGCCATGTCTTGATAAAAAAAATGATACATATTTGTCATATACATTGTTGCATTTAAAATATAGAAACTTACGTCTTGATTAAGAAATGAATAATTTTGTGTCGTATACATTGTTACGTTTAACACATACAAACTTACGTCTTTATTCAGAAATTAGTTGCATTTGAAATAAAGAAACTTACGTCTTGATCAAGATATGAATAAATACTTTTCAGATATATTGTTACATTTAAAATGTAGACACTTACGTTTTGATCAAGAAATCAATGAATTTTTGTCATATACATTGATTAAGAAATGAAAGAATATTATTTATATTCATTGTTACATTTAAAATTTAGAATTTTACATCTTGATTAAGAAATGAATAAGCATTTGTCATATACATCGTTACTTTTGAAGTATAAAAACTTACGACTTGATAAAATATAGTATGTATTTGTCATATACATTGTAATATTTAAAATACAGAAACTTACATCTTGATTAAGAAATGAACAAATACTTGTCATATACATTGTAACATTACATAGATACTTGTCATATACATTGTTACATTACATAGATACTTGTCATATGCATTGTTACATTACATAGATACGTATTATATGCATTGTTACAGTTAAAACATAAAAACTTTACCCAAGGTCACTACATTACAGCGTTCGAGACATACTAAGGAGAAACAGAGTTGCTCTATGGAATGATACAGAGTAAATCGCGATATACATATTTGTCAATATATCGTTACCTAAAAAAAAGTAGAAAAACAAACTTGCCCTATACAGTGTTAGGGATAAAGTAAATGGAGGTATACATATTTGTCATACGCTTTGCTCTGACCGGAATAAAAATATAAACGATTATTTAACACTTTGTCAAAGTCAGGTAGACGAATACATATCCAGCGTAATGTTAGGGTCACACTAAGTAGAGAGGCTTATGTGTCTTGAAGACTTTGTTACGTTAAAGGTAAGCAGACGAACACACGTTTGCCTAATGCTTTGATGCATCAAAGTAAGGACGGAAAAATATTTGCCCAGTGCATTGTTACAATACTTTGTTACCATCGAAGGAGACCCAAGAAACAAATATTTTATTAAATGCTTTGTGTTCAGAACGTTATTTTGTTCGAAGCAACCAAAGAATTTTTTTTTAATAAAAGAGATTGTCATGTTTAATACATTGTCACGTTCGAAGAGAAAACAAAAGAAACAAATCACGATGAAAAAAAAAACAAACACCGATATGTTCAAGACACTATTACCGTTGAAGTCAGCTTAACAAAGAAAACAAATCAATATGCATCAAATTTGTTATGTTCTAAGTAAGTTATCTTATTTTCAAAAGTTATATCATTGCTCAGATATTATATGACTATCCAAAACAGAATAGATCATACATGTAGAGAGAAGATTAAAATAGACCGCCACGTCAATGGAAACAAGTCACAAACTGAAGTAAAAACGGAAAACAAAATGCACAGTATCCTTTATTTGAACACAATACGGAACAAAGGAGCGAATGTTCAAAACCAAATATGTCTTTGTTAGACATTCGCAATGATAGATCTTTTTCTGCGTTTCTTTCTTTTTAAAAGACGAAAATACTATTGTCACAGAACGGATTTTCATTAGTAATACATCTAAAAACAACTGCTGTGTTATGTTAAATTCTAAATTGCTTAAATAAGTTTGGTCAAATTCCATATTTTCATCTTATCTTATTGCATACTCTTTTATAGTCTCTTTAATTGTATGTCTGACCCTAGTGACATATTGAGAATCTTTTAATAAAGAGCAGTTAAACTTCCAAAATGTGTTTGGTTTCGCCTGAAGCCCATTTTAAAACTTTAACACCACCATAGAGTGATCAGTCCTGTAACCAGGGATAATTTCGCAGTCAGCGACATCAGACACTAAATGTTCACTTGAGATATAAAAATCTAGTCTGCTTTGTTGTGTGGTGTAGCTCTTCTCCAAGTAAATTGTCTGCTACCAGGATAGAGCTCACGCCAAATATCGATTACATCTACATTTACCATCAGTTCTTCATTTTTTTTCGGTAGCTTTAGGGTTATTAATATGCTTGTAATTATCATAATCAATGTTTGGATTTAACACTAAATTCCAGTCTCCCGCTAGTATAAGATTCTGATTTGGTGTTCTCAATTCCTGTATATGGTCTTCAATTTCTTGATAAAAGTCGGGGTAATCTCTATTCGGACCATAAACATTAATTATAAGAAATTCTTTGTTCATGAAATTCAGTGAAATAAAAACATATAGTTCCTTCCGTATCTTTATAAACTTTCTTGAATTAAAATTCAAAGTTATTATTAAATAGGATAGCAACACCCCTAGAATTTGTACTATGAGAGGCAAAATAGCACTGATATCCCCATTCGGCTCTATAGTACTTGTCCATGTTAGGATTTAAATGAGTGTCTTGAAGTAGGAATATATTATGACCCTTTCCCCTTAAATAATGAAAAACATCTCTTTTCTTTTTTAAGTCTCCTAATCCCTGGCAGTTTACAGAGCAGATAGTAATGGTTTGATCCATTTTTGGAAAGAAGAGTGCAGATCTTGAGGTGTACCTTGAAATACATGGTTATGTGTGCATATATGACAACAGTACTTCATATGAAGATTCGAAAAAACGTCAACACTAATTTTGAATGTGCATTGGTTAAACAAATAATCACTTTTACAAATACAACCACATAAAAAAATCAAAAGTACAGTCACACACAAACAGTTAAATCTTAACATACAAACCAAAAAGAAAAGGAAATAAGAAATTGTAATCCCTTGGGCTGTGTTCACGCCACAGCCAACGTTGCATATAAATCACGGTTTTTAGAGTGCCACGAAAATATAACGATTGCACGTCTCTTTATCCGACTTTTACGGATGAGATGTTCAAGAACTTTTAGGAATAAGGGAAAATTGGAAAGGGGAAAAAATTAATGTATGCAGAAAAAAAAAAAACAACACCTGATCTTTTAATATTTTGAAAAAAGTAATATAAAAAAGACTGAATACAAATGTTTACGAGTATAACTACAGTTTCATCCCGTTCTATATACATCCGTATGTCATTTACATGCATATACGAATCATGAAACGGATTCACTCACTCAAAGAATTTCTCAATGTTTTCACAAGAAACGTCAGTGCAACCACCCGCTGAGCAGTAATGACATATCAGGTGAATATAACACACACATGGAAGAGAGTGACTAACTACCATTTAGCTCCTATATATCAGCACAGATCCCGTCTTCTTTAGTATTTTTTTTTTCCTCCCTTTTTCCTTTTCCTTTTCTTTTTTCTTCCTTTTTTTTTTTCCTTTTTTTCTCCCTTTCCCTTTTTTTCTCCTCCCTTCCTGCCTCCCTTTTCTCTTTCCCTCCCTTCCCCTGTCTCTCCTCTTCCTTTTTCATCACCTTTCCCTATGCACAATGTCACGATTAAAAATAATAATAACAGCAAAAAAGTAGACCCAGGAAAAGCCAAGGTATTGTGAGAAGGGGTCGGGAAACACACGCCCCCCCCCCCCCCCCCCCCCCCCAAACACACACTTACACACACACACACACACACACACACACACACACACACACACACGCGCGCGCGCGCGCGCGCGCACGCACGCACACACACACACACATGCACACACACACACACACACACACACAAACACACCATGGCGAAAAATGCCAATTTCTTCTCTCTCTATAACTCAAATCTCTCTCTCTCTCTCTCTCTCTCTCTCTCTCTCTCTCTCTCTCATTCACACACACACACACACACACACACACACACACACACACACACACACACACACACACATTCACACACAAATACGCGAGCGTGCGCGCTTCTGACTGGGGTGTCTTGATCACACTATGGTACCTTGCATCTTCCTCAGATGTCCCGTCGTTACAAGGGGGTTTGACCAATGTTCTATTGATAACCGAAAGAAAAGCACCATGATCGGGAATGAACCGTGGATCGTATACACTTGCACGCTGTTCTTTAGCCACGGAAAAAAAAAAAAAAAAAAAAAAGAAGAAAATCACAAATATTTTGCACACAACTGTTGACACACAACTGTTGATTTAAAAATCTTCAACTGGAAGCTGCATCCTGTGATTTCTTCACTTCCTGGCTGGCTTGTCATTTCCATTCTGGAATCAATGTCCCTGTTCTCACAGACGCCAGAATTGGCGTTTTTTTCCTGATGGACATTGTTGGGAGTCACCGACGTCTGGTCTGTGTCGAGAAGCAGTCACGACGTCAGAGGAGATTTCCGCCCATTCCTCCACACTGACTGCTTGTGTCTCTCGAGACTGGGAACGCCTCTCTCCCCCTGGTGGCTGCACGCTGAGGGAAGATCTTGCTGAGGGGGCCGGCCGGGCATCCTTCCACGCAGTGCTCCTGTTCCCTTGCTGTCCCCCTCTGCCCCTGCCGCCTCCACGTAGCGCTTTGCCAATGAAGGTAGACTGGCTCCCTCGTCCCCCACCTGCCGCGGGTCTGCTGTACTGGGCCATCTGCTGCTGCTCAGCTTGCGTCAACCGAGTGTGAGTCTGGATTCTGTCTATGAGACTCCAGTCGCCATTCTCGATTTTTGTGACTTTCTGATTGTCTAGTCTGCAGTATAAGGTTCCTTCAAATGTCCAGGCTGATTGAACACCAGCGTGTTTCTTTAGTTCTGTTAATCTTTGTGAGTTTAGTTTCGTTAAATCTTCATTTATGAAGACCTCCGATTTGTTTTTCAGAAGCTTTCTGTTTTTCATCACCAAAACTTGTTTTTCTGGCAATAAACTTGACGATGACAGATCTGTTTTGAGACTCTCTGAAGGGGCCAACTCTGTGGGCTACACTGATATGGTCTTTAGTGATGGAAGTTAATCCCAACTGGCTGTGAAGAAAGTTTATGACCACGGTTTCTGTCTCCTCAGCTGTCTCTCTGCTTTTTTTATCACCTTGTAGATTTATTATCTTTATATTATCTTCCCTGGTGTACTGTTCTAAATTGTTCCTCAACTCCTTCTCTTCTTTCAGTTTCCTCTGCAGTCTCTCTATTTCTTCAGACATGTCTTCAACATCTTTCTTCAGCGATTCCATTTGTTTTTTTAAACATTTCATTTTCTTTGCAGATTTCAAAGCAATCACCCAGAATCCTTTCTATTTTCTGATCCATTCTCCTGTAATTTTCCTTGCCGTCTGTTATAATTTCGTTCAATGCATCTAGTTTTATTCAGAATAACATTGGCTGGTACGGAAGAACTCCCCGTGCGCCCCCTCCCTTTCTCTTTCATCTTCATCGGAAACAAATCCCTCCATGTCCGAGCGTTGTGTGTACCGAGTGATTTTTTGTGTTGCTGTTTTTCTTCTATTGTTTTTTTTCTTCGTTTGCTGTTTGACCTGTCTCTCTTCACATCATGACTTTCAGGAACAGGACTGCTATTAAAAAAAACTATCATCATCAGAACGTCCTTTTCTTTTAGTTTTCTTGGGTTTTGTAATAATATCCAGCTAAGAGCCAGCGCCGTGTGTTGAAAAACAAAAAGCGAGACAGAGAGACAGCTAATGTCAGTACTCACAATAATGTCAATACTCGCAATGATGTCAGCACTCACAAATAAGTCACCTTCCCATTTTCCAAGACATGGTTTCTTGCCATATTTTCTTGTGTTACTATATTAACCTCTCACCTTACTAGAAGGCATTCATATTTTTTTCCGTTGACAAACTTCTCAAAACATTATGGCAACACTTTTCCTCTTTCCTGTGAACGTTGGCTCAGCGACGCATAGTTAGACGAGACCTTACATTCCGGAGCGCTGTGTCGACACGTCCTCTCGCCACGGTGAACGCCGCCGCTCAAGTCCCGCAATGATAGATCTTTGAAACGCATAGAACAATGATTCTCAGACAGGTGTGAGCAGGAACGTCAACTTGAGCCTCCTATTGGTTTTCTGTCTGACAGCTTTTGGGGAGTATTGTTCTGATTGATTTCCCTACTGACAGTAATTTGGGAAGTATCGTTCTGATTGATTTTCTGTCTAAAAGCCATCTGGGGAATATTGTTCAGATTGTTTTTCTGTCTGACAGCCATCTTGGAGTATCATTTTGATTGATTTTCCTACTGACAATTATCCAGGGAGTATTGTTTTGATTGGTTTTTTCCTGCTCACAGCCATCAGGGGAGTATTGTTTTTCTTTGTAGGTTTCCTGCTAACAGCCATTTTGGGTGTATTGTTTTGATTGATTTTCCTGCTAACAGCCATCTGGGGAGTATTGTTGTGATTGATTGATACAGTGAAAGGAAAAGTAGGGATTCTCTGAATAACAACAATAAACTGAAATTAACTAAAAGCACACAAGACTTAAACTAAGGACAGTGCAGACCTCCACAAAGATCAAACTCGTACGTACGTTTGATTATAAACGCACGCAGAGGTGCCTGAACTAGAAGAAATGATTCTACTTTAATATCAGGTAGTCAGAAGATCAAGGACACTGGAATGACAGGATGTCATATGACTGCACCACGGATCTACCCCGAAACGTAACAGGTTTTGTCTCTACGCCTTATTCCATCGTCTGACGAAATGTGGAAAAAAATAGTTCAAATGCCTCTTCTTCTTCTTCTTCTTCTTCCTCGTCGTCGTCTTCTTCTTTACCTCTCGCAATGTAACACATTTGTCCCTAGGCCTTGTTCCATCGTCTGACGTAATGTGATTAAACTAGGTTAGATGCTTCTTCTTCTTCTTCTTGTTCTCACGTAGAGCCCCTCCCTCCCCCCCCCCAAAAAAAAAAAAAAAAAAAAATCAAATCAACAAAGACGGGTAAACGCATAAACTTCTTGATGGCGGTCAACATATCAGAGTGACCAATGGAGACCAGAAACCAATCGTTTTAACCCCTAGTCTCTTACCACTCTGGACAGACAGACGAGGAGCAAAGCGGCAGTCAGACAATAAGGGAAGACTCCCATGGTGGCGGGGAACTGTAATGTAGAGAGGAGAATCAGTAGAGTCGTCAGGACCTCCTGCAAAACAGTACGTACACTTTTCGTTGAGACAGTTGGGGTCAGCAAGAATTTTTTTCGTCGCGTTTCTGTCGTTGTGTGTGTGTGTGTGTGTGTGTGTGTGTGTGTGTGTGTGTGTGTGTGTGTGTGTGCGTGCGTGCGTGCGTGCGTGCGTGCGTGTGTGTGTGTGTGTGTGTGTGTGTGTGTGTGTGTGTGTGTGTGTGTGTGTGTGTGTGTGTGTGTGTGTGTGTGTGTGTGTGTGTGTGTGTGTGTGTGTGTGTGTGTGTGTGTGTGTGTGTGTGTATGTGTGTGTGTGTGTATGTGTGTGGTGTGTGTGTGTGTGTGCGTGTGCGTGTGCGTGTGCGTGAGTGTGTGTGTGTGTGTGTGTGTGTGTGTGTGTGTGTGTGTGTGTGTGTGTGTGTGAATGGAGAGAGACATGGGCTTCATACGGACAAGTAAAGCTATCCTGTTCTGTGTTTTTTCGCCACTGTTTCCTAAACACACACGTAAAACAATCATGTTATGTGTTTTTCACCAGTTTCCTTCAACTTGCTGTCTGCCAGTCAGTATAAACCTTTTTTTCACATTAATGTTGAGTGGTGAAATGTCTTCATTTCGCCTATATGTATGGCGCTAGTCTTCTTTTTTAATTACAGACAATAAAACCTGACACACCGAATAAGATGGAGCTGTCTGTAGATTCTTATTAAAGTTGTCAGTGCGACCAGCGTGTGTCTCTGTTTGCCTTTGCTCCCACTCATAGAGTCTCCCCTTTTCCAACCCACCCACCTGTTGTGCTGGCTTCTGAATAGTGTCTGTCTGTCTGTCTGTCTGTGTCTGTCTTTTTCTCTCTCCCCTCACTCGTTCTCTCTCTCTCTCTCTCTCTCTCTCTCTCTCTCTGTCTCTGTCTCTCTCTCTCTCTAACCCAGGGCAGGGGTAGAAAAAAGTATGTGCAAATTTGCTTATCTCATTACCCTGGATAAATAACGTTTTTCGATCGTTCGTTCGTCGGTCGGTCTCTCTCTCTCTCTCTCTCTCTCTCTCTCTCTCTCTCTCTCTCTCTCTCTCTCTCTCTCTCTCTCTCCACTTCCCAAGTTTCTTTGTCTCTTTAGCCCATCAACATGCTCTCATGTCTGCCACCACCCTGTTCTTCCCTCTCTCTCCATCTGAAGCGCATGTCTCTGACCACTCCCCACCAGTGCTAAGACCACCTGACAGACAAAAAGACAAGGCTGCCAAGAAAGATTCGCCACCTGTATGTGTGTGTGTGTCTGTTTATTCTCCGTTCCTCACCTACAATCAATGGGAGGGGGGCAGCTGTTGTTAAGAGAACGCGCAGCGCGCGCGGGGACACACGCCTACCTACCCACCCCCACACACACACACACACACACACACACACACACACACACACACACATACACACACACACACACACACACACGCGCGCACACTGAAAGAAACACGATGGGAAAAAATTCTTGCTGACCCCAATAGTCTCAACGAAAAGTGTATATACTGTTTTGCAGGAGGTCCTGACGACTCTACAGATTCTCCTCTCTACATTACAGTTCCCGCCACCATGGGAGTCTTCCCTTACTGTCTGACTGCCGCTTTGCTCCTCGTCTGTCTGTCCAGAGTGGTAAGAGACTAGGGGTTAAAACGATTGGTTTCTGGCCTCCATTGGTCACACTCTCATATTGACCACCATCAAGAGCTTATGCGTTTACCCGTCTTTGTTGATTTGATTGTTTTCATTTCACTCTTTGCAGGAAGAAGAAGAAGAAGAAGAAGAAGAAGAAGAAAGAAGAAGAAGAAGAAAACCCATCTAACCTAGTTCAACCACATTACGTCAGACGATGGAACAAGGCGTAGGTTCAAATCTGTTACATTGTGAGGTAAAGAAGAGAAGAAGAAGAAGAAGAAGAAGAAGAAGAAGAAGAAGAAGAAGAAGAAGCGTTCTTTTTTCAACATTTTGTCAGATGATGGAATAAGGCGTAGGGACAAACCTGTTTACGTTTCGGGGTAGATCCGTGGTGCAGTCATTTGATATCCTGTCATTCCAGTTTCCTTGGTCTTCTGACTACCTGATATTAAAGTAGAATCGTTTCTTGACGTTCACGTAACTCTGCGTGCGTTTATAATCAAACGTACGAATTTGATCTTTGTGGAGCTCTACACTCTCCTTAGTTTAGGTCTTGTGTATCTTTAGTTAATTTCAGTTTGTTGTTGTTATTGTTACTGTTTCGGAATTCTACTGGATGATTGTCCTTTCACTGTATCAGTCAATCAATCAATCAAAACGATACTCCGGATGATTGTCAGTAGGAAAATCAATCAAAAACAATACACCCCGGTGATTGTCAGCATGCAGAAAAATCAATCAAAACAATACTCCCCAGACGACCCTCAGCAGGAAAATTAATCAAAACAATACTCCCTGGATGATTGTTAACAGAAAATCAATCAAAACAATACTTCCGAGATGGCTGTCAGCAGAAAAATCAATCAAAACAATACTCCCTGGATGATTGTCAGCATGAAAATAAATCAGATCAATAATCCTTAGATGACTGTCCTTAGGAAAATCAATCAGAACAATACTCCCCAGAGGGCTGTTAGAAAGAAAATCAATCAAAACAATACTTCGCAAATGACTGTCACTAGAAAAATCAATCAGAACAATACTCCCCAGATAACTGCCAGCAGGAAAATCAATCAGAACAATACTCCCCAGAAGCTGTCAGACAGAAAATCAACAGGAGGCTCAAGTTGACGTTCCTGCTCACACTTGTCTGAGAATCATCGTTCTATGTGTTTCACAGATCTATCATTGCGAATGTCTAACAAGACATATTTGTTTTTCGAAAATTCGCTCGTTTGTTCCGTCTTGTGTTCAAGTAAAGCTTACTGTGCATTTTGTTTTTTCAATGTTTGACTTGTTTCCATTGACGTGGCAGTCTATTTTAATCTTCTTTCTACATCTATGATGTATTCTGTTTTGGGATAGTCTTATAATACCTGAGCAATGGTACTACTTTTGAAAATAAGAAAAATGACTTTGAGCATAACAATGTATTTGATGCATATTAATTTGTTTGTTTGTTTAGTTTAGTTTACTTCAACGGTAATAGTGTCTTGAACATATCGGTGTTTTTTTTTAATTGTGATTTTATTTCTTTTTTTTTTTTTTTTTCGAACGGGACGATGTATTAAACATGACAATATGTTTGATGAAAAAAATTCTTTGGTTGATTCAAACGAAATAATGTTTTGCAAACAAAGTATTTAAAAAAGATTTGTTTCTTGGGTTTACTTCTATGGTAATAAAATATTGTAAAAATGCACTGGGCAAGTATTTTCCTTTGCTTACCTTGATGTATCAAAGGATTAGGCAAACGTGTGTCTGTCTGCTTATCTTTAATTTAACAAAGTATTTAAGACACATAAGCGTCTCTGCTTAATGTGATCCTAACAAAACGCCAGATTTGTATTATTCAGCTACCTGACTTTGACAAAGTATTAAAGATAATCGTTTCTATTCTTATTCCGGTCATAACAAAGTGTATGACAAATATGTGTTCATCAATTTACTTTTTCCCTAACAATATATTGGACAAGTTTGTTTTTTCTACTTTCTTTGAAGGTAACGATATATTGACGAATATGTATATTGCGATTTACTCTGACCGTATCATTCCATAGAGCAACTCTGTTTCTCTTTAGTATGTCTTGAACACAGTGATGTAGCGGCTCTGGGTAAAGTTTTTTTTTTAATTTTAAATGTAACAAAGCATATGAAAAGTATTTAGTTAATGCAACAACGTCTATGACAGTTTTTATTTCTTAATCAAAACGTAAGTTTCTGTATTTCAAATGTAACAATGTAAATATTCATTACTTTCTTAACCAAGACGTAAGTATCTATTTTTCAAATGTAACAGTGCATATGACGAATATTTATTAATTTCTTAATCAAGACGAATGTTTCTATGTTTTAAATGTAACAATGTATATGATAAATATATACTATTTTTCTATCAATACGTAAGTTTCTATATTTCCAATGTAACAATGTATATGACAAATGTCTATTCATTTCTCAATCAAGACGTAAGTTTCTAAATTTTAAATGTAACAATGAATATAACAAATATTCGTTCATTTCTAAATGAATGTATATGACACAAATTCATTGATTTCTTAATCAAGACGTAAGTTTCTACATTTTAAATGTTACAATGTATATGACAAGTATTTATTCATATCTTGATCAAGACGTAAGTTTCTTTATTTCAAATGTAACTAATCTCTTAATAAAGACTAAAGTTTCTACATGTTAAACGTAACAATGTAAACGACTCAAAATTATTCATTTCTTAATCAAGACGTAAGTTTCTATATTTTAAATGCAAAAAAAGTATATGACAAATATGTATCATATTTTTTTTTTTATCAAGACATGACTTTAAACTCGGATCATTTCTATTCAAGCATGGACATGGTGGACATGAACCATTCTGGCCCAGTGATGAGGAAACAAGCAGTTCAGACGACAGTGGCGGAAAGTCACCTCGTCGGGGAGTTCGAACCCCGAAGCATTGACGAAGTTGTGATGTGGGCTCCCGGGGAAGAAGTGAGAAACATTGACAATGACTGCATCTTTGAGCCTCTGTCTGTCTGTCTGTCTGTCTGTCTGTCTCTCCTGTTCTGGGTCTTATGTTGTTAGATGTTACAGCCAATATACAGAGACAAAAAAGTGACCAGTCTCACATGGCATCGAACTTCTCCAAGTCCTCGAAATCAGAAGCTGTTATGGGAAAGAAGAGCGAATTGGTATTTTTGAGACTCTCCTGTGTGTAAGAATACACGTTTCATCTTGCATTTGTTTGCGTTAAAATCTGTCTTAGTGGTTTTGATAACCATGCTTTCTTTCTTTGTCATTATTTAATTGTGTCATTCTTTCACTACCTGTTGATATGTATGTATGTATTATATGTGTATATATATGTATATATGTATGGAATACATGTATGTATGTATGTATGTATGTATGGAATGCATGTATGTATGTATGTATATATGTACGCTTGCATATATGCATGTACGCATGCATCTATGTATGTGTAAGTACGTACGTACGTACGTTTATGTATGTATGTACACTTGTATGTTCTGCATTGAACAGTTAATTTTTTTCTCCTTTTTTTTCTTTTCCTCCTTCTTCATCTTCCCCCTTAATTCCATGGGGAGCCATTCAGGGCACCACACAGAAGAACAGCTGATGAGGTCCCTGTAGCTCTGTTGGCTGTGTGCCAAGGGTCTCTTTAAATGTGTTTTCCCTGTCCGTTCTGCAATGTTGTCAGTCCATCATTTTCTCTCCGTTCTGCAATGTTGTCAGTCCATCATTTTCCCTTCCGTCCCTGTCCGTTCTGCAATGTTGTCAGTCCGTCATTTTCCCTGTCCGTTCTGCAATGTTGTCAGTCCGTCATTTTCCCTGTCCGTTCTGCAATGTTGTCAGTCCGTCATTTTCCCTGTCCGTTCTGCAATGTTGTCAGTCCGTCATTTTCCCTGTCCGTTCTGCAATGTTGTCAGTCCGTCATTTTCCCTGTCTTCCCCTCCGTTTGCCTCCCTCGAAATTTCTAGAAGATTAATTAAGTAAGTTCATTCTTACATGCTTACACCAATGTAGTGTTCTTTTCTTAACTTATGTCAGCACATTTTCATATGGTCCCCCCCTCTCTCTCTCTGTGTGTGTGTGTGTGTGTGTGTGTGTGTGTGTGTGTGTGTGTGTGTGTGTGTGAGTGAGTGAGTGAGTGAGTGTGTGTGTGTGTGTGTGTGTGTGTGTGTGTGTGTGTGTGCGTGTGCGCGCGCGCGTGCGTGCACGCGCGTGCCATAGATTAGTCAATCAGAAAATCATCACAATGACATGATTGATGATATCGAAACAACATGCACTTAATGCTGTGGATGCTTTTATCTAATTTTGGACCAAGGTAAACGCGCAGAAGAGCCATCACTAGGAGGAAACAGAGACATGGAGATGTCCACATAAACATCGGACTTTACACGCGTAACATTAGGGTCATAACCGTAATGTACCTAGTAGACATTCATCGTGACAAATTGCACGTTTAGTGGAACATACACTAACCAAACTATGGCTGAACCTCTCTGAAGTAGATCAATTGCTCAATGCTGTTTTACCTGCAACGTCGTGGAAAAAAGACGTGTGTTTCTTATCACTGTAACACATGAACTACTAACACAACAGAGGGAAAACATATGTTTAAGAGAAAACGATTAAGTGAATGTTTATAGAGATGAGACAAATTAAAGAAATGAAATAAAAAGATATCTGGAGAAATGGTCGGTGTTGGTCCGTCGATTTGTGTCAGAAACTGTCTTTTTCCTGTTGCCAGCATTCTTTAACAACGGGGGGGGGGGGGGGGGGGGGGGGGGGGGGGGGGGGGGGGGAGAGAGAGAGAGAGAGAGCATTTAATCATTTATGATAGCACACACACACACACACACACACACACACACACACACACACACACACACACACACACACACACACACACACACACACACACACACTTCAACTCAGGTCTAAAGAGCAGGGCTCCGCTCTGCAGCAAGTAGTCAAACGAACTGTTGCACGCGTGCGCGCGTGTGTATTTGCGTGTGCACCCAATAAACAAAAGTGTTTGTTTCAAAACATGAAACTCGGTGACCCAGTGTAACTGTTTATACTTTGATGCTGCCAAGGCAACCTAACAAACTGTATATCAATCTTCACCCAGGAATTTTATCAAAAAAATTTCTCCTTTTGATAGATCATTGCTCCTTTTGATAGATCATTGCTCCTTTTGATAGATCATTGCTCCGTGTGTGTGTGTGTGTGTTGATCATTGCTCCTTTTGATTGACCATTGTTCCTTGTGATTGATCATTGCACCTTTTGATTGATCATTGCACCTTTTAATTGATCATTGCTCCTTTTGATTGATTATTGCACCTTTTAATTGATCATTGCTCCTTTTGATTGATCATTGCACCGCTGCAGCATTCAGTGATCAAGTTAAACGCGAAAGCTTTGTCATCAAAAAATTCCTTTTGTGAAGATCTCTCTCTCTCTCTCTCTCTCTCTCTCTCTCTCTCTCTCTCTCTCTCTCTCTCTCTCTCTCTCTCTCTCTCTCTGTGTGTGTGTGTGTGTGTGTGTGTGTGTGTGTGTGTGTGTGTGTGTGTGTGTGTGTGTGCCTGCGCGCGTGCGCGCGTGTGTATTTGCGTGTGCACCCAATAAACAAAAGTGTTTCTTTCAAAACATGAAACTCGATGACCCAGTATAACTATTTATACTTTGATGCTTCCAGCAGTTTTCTTCCCCAGGTAGCTTCCAAAACGCACATTTTATTGCTATTGCTTCTTCAGAACAGCATTTGCTATTGTGCCACTTGGAAGTATACAATGACATTAGCTTCATGTGCAGACGAACTGAAAACCAGCCCGGATACAAGTAAACACACGCCACAAGGTGCAAAGAAACGCGCACTGAAGACAGAATATGACACAGGCCAGTTCACATCGAACTAATGTGCTGTCTTCAGATCTAAAGGAGGATAGACATCAAGAATGCCTGACAACATTCTCCCTAGAAGACGGTCGGCAGCAAAATATGGAACATTGACTTGTCTGTTGTGTAGTGTGCATTAAACAAGCATTATTTTGCCCCTGAGTTTGTGTGTCTGTTGGTATTTTAGCTTCCGTTGTTCTGTGTTGTAATGCTGCCTCGTGCACTGACTTTTATCGTGGAGACTGGAATGTTTGGCTGGTTTCAGCAGCCACCACCAGGGCCATGACAACAGACGTCCTTGACGGCTTGGACATGATGCTGACCCAGCTCCAGTTCTCCAGTCTTCGTTCGTGAGTTGACTTGTTTCTCTCTCTCTCTCTCTCTCTCTCTCTCTCTCTCTCTCTCTCTCTCTCCCCTCTCTCTCTCTCTCTCTCTCTCTGTGTGTGTGTGTGTGTGTGTGTGTGTGTGTGTGTGTGTGTGTGTGTGTGTGTGTGTGTGTGTTTGCGTTGTGTGTGTGTTGTGTGTGTGCGTGTGTATGTGTGTGTGCTGTGTGTGTGTGTGTGCTGTGTGCTGTGTGTGTGTGTGTGTGTGTGTGTGTGTGTGTGTGTGTGTGTGTGTTGCGAAATGGCATAATTTCAGTTTCTGGTTGATGATCCGTATACACATGCCAAGGCAACTGATGCACAGTTTCATTAACACGACCTGTCTTGTTTATATTAATTATTATATTTATAAACAAGTCTATGATCCCAATCCTAAGTGCTGTAATTCTACACGAGAACAAATGCAGTTTGCGTTATCCCTCCCTTCTCCCACTATTTCACAACACAAGGTGTGCTCCTAGGGTATCCTAGGGTTCCCCTATGTTAGCAAAGAGTGCGTGCTGCAGGCTATCCGGGTACTGCCCCATGCTACTCGTGAAGTGTCCTTCAGGGGGTCCGAGGTCTGACTTTTTAGGCTGTTCAAGAAATCCCTTATCTTACCACATGATGTGTAATCCAAAGACGCCCCGGGACCACCGCTGTGTGTCCACGTAATGAGCACTGACGGAGTGTCTAAGGACTGGCCTTAGGTTACATGATATGTGGGCTGCAGATTGTACGTGCATTGCCATCAGATACCACCTGATGTGTCCGAAGGGGGGATTAAGACTTGTCCATATGTTATCAAATAATGTGTTCTGCTGGGGGTGTTCAAGAATAGGGCCAATGTTATCTCGACAATGTTGTCTGTAGGAATGTGAGAGGATTGCCCCTGTTACCTTACGTTGTGTCCTGTGGAGTATAAGAGGACTACTATCTCACAATGTAGCAGTTTAAGAGGATTGCTCCGATGTTATCTCACGATGTGGTCAGTAGGAGTGTAACAGTATAACCCGTATGTTTTCTCACGGTGTGTGTTTTGCAGGCATGTCTAAAGAGTGTCTCTATTGAACCACATGATGTCGTCTCTAAAAAACTATCCGAACATTGCCCGCATGTGACCATGATACGTGTTTCAGAGGTGTAAGGACAAGAAGCGGTGGTCATACTATCGCAAGGCCGTGGACAAACGGCATCATTCCTTACGAGATTAAAGAAAGTGACTTCGGTGGTGAGCCATTGAATGATATTATCCAGTCTCTAATACATTGCTTCAGTTTCTTCCAGAGACAGACCGCTGTGAGAGTAAAATGCACGCTTCTTTTTCCTCTACAGTTGTAAGCAACATGTTCTTGACACAGCCTGAATTCGGTTGAAGACACAGAGAGTTTTCTGTAGCGCAACTTTATCACACATAGAAAAGCTATAGTGTGCTCCTTTTGGATATCGCGTATTATGCAAAAAGATTTTTTTTTTAATTCAAGCTAAATAAGTAATAATGTAACACGTGGCCATGTGAGCTCCAGAAGTAAAAAAGAAGGGAACATGTAGTGAGAGGAACACAGAAGGGGTAGCGGTGGGGGTGGGGGTGAGGAGAAGGGGCGGGAGGAACAGCACCCTACCTTCTTAGACATAAGTAAACAACCCAGAATGAAGGTTAATTGACCGAGACAGACTTCTCCTTCAATAAACAAGCTAACGCGGTAGTTCAGGAACAGGCGACAACCTATGTCATACAATTAAGCCAACGGGAACGGACGACAACTCATGTCATACACTTAGCCAACAGGAACGGACGACAACTCATGTCATACAATTAGCAAACCGTTGCAATAAGGGCCATAACTTCACAGAGGAACAGTCCCACCAACTGCCTCCGCCTCTCTCACACTGCACTAGGAACGAAAGAACTTTCTCCTTTCTCCGATCCATCACATCATTGTGGACAGGAACACCCAGCCCCAAGGCACGGCTCCTTCATACAGCTCTGTTAGTAGAGCGCCAGACTCGTGATCCTGGCGACCCTGGGTTGCGAGTTCGATCCTCCACCTGGCCGTTTCAGTAGAAGGGATTTTTTATTTCTTCGGAGTTAACATTCGTTCTGACTCCATTTCCAAAAAGAAAAGTCCCTCGAATAAGACTATATAACCCGAGGTTCCGTGTGCGAACGCATGCATAACATCTTGCATGAACACACGTAAAATCCGATCACCGACTTTCAAAAGTGAAGGCCACTTTTGGTCGTTAGTATGGATTACACACGGACACTTTGTAGGCACCGAAAGAATGAAAGAATGAACGAAAAACAGGGCGACTGATATTTGACTGAATGACACGGGAAACGGCAGAATGTGGCGCCTAGCAGGCAGCTGTTCAGTCGGCTCTACCGGGTAGACAGCCCGTCCTGTAAACGAGAGCGTGGATAGTAAAGTGCTTAGAGCTTGGTTTCTAGCCGGGGATAGGCGCTTAATAAGTACTCTTACTACAAGTACTACTACTACTACTACCACCACTACTACTATTATTACTATGATAATAATAATGATGATGATGATGGTGATAATGACGATAATAACAATGATCATATAATAATAATGATAATAGCAATAATGATAATAATAACAACAATAATAATAACAGTAATAATCATGATAATAATAAGAACGATAATGATAGTAATAATAGTAATGACAATAATGTGAAATCCCTCCAGTCTGCTTACCTCATATTCCATCCCCTGCTCTGCTTCCGTGCTCTCCACCGTTCTGCTGCTGCTTAGTGTCATCATAATCTTCTCTTCAGTTTTAATGTCTGTTTATGTTCACATGATATCGCTTGCGACAGGTATGCACGAAAGAAACCTATAAGGAAAAAAAATCATGCATACACAAACACCAAATTAGACGTGAAGGGTAGTGGTGATGATAACGTGCAGAAGAGGTCGGAATTGTTCCGAAGACACAGCACAACGCTGAGAATGGTCCGTTTCTCGACATCGTTGCTACGTGAACAGAGCAAGATGTGTTATGTATTAATCACCCTGCTATAGTCTGCGTGATGTAATGATAACCCTCAAGACTGGCGACGGACATTTGATGGAAGATAAGGAAGAATAAAACTCTGTCTGTCATCAACAATACTAAAAGTGACAGGTGGTAACATGAAACGTTTCGGTTGTTTCGAGAAGAGGATAAGGAGTTCGAGTCGATCAAAGTTATTGATGTTGCTTTTGTTTTGTACAGATAGTGAGAAAAGTGACATGTGGCAACATGTGACGTTTGGGTGTTTGTCTCGTAGTGAACAAGAAGATCGTGATTTGTTGCTGTACTTGTTTTGTACAGTGTGGATAAAAGGATCGCACGTTGATCAAAGTTATTATTGTTGTTGTTGCATTTGTTTGTACAGATTGTGAGAAATGTAACACGTGGTAACATACAGCGTGTCGCTTGCTGTTTTGTGTAGAGAATAAGGAGATCGTTATTGTTGTTGTTATACTTGGTTTGTACAGATAGTGAAATAAACGTTTCATGATAAAAAGAGATCACGTCGATCAAAATTATTGCTGTTGTTGTATTTGTTTTGTACCGATAGTGAAAACAGTGACATGCCTAACAGGTAACGTGTTGGTTGTTGTTTCTTCTAATGGATAAGGAAATAGCACCGATGAAAGTTATTGATATGGTTTTTATATTTTGTACAGATAGTAAGAAAAGTGACTTTTGGTAACAGACAACGTGTGGTTGGTTGCTGATTTTGTTTGTAATGGATAAGAAACAGCACCAATCAAAGTTATCATTATTGTTTTATACATCTTGTACGGATAGTGACAAAAGTGACTTGTGGTAACAGACAACGTGTTGGTTGTCGTTTTTTTTTTAGTGGTGGGCTGGTAACATGCAACGTTCGATTGTTGGTTCTTGGAATGGATAAGGAGATCGCACGTCGATTAAAGTTATTGATGTTGTTGTTGTTGCTGTTGTTGTGTTTCTTGTATACAGACAGTGAGAAGCTGGCGTGGATCCATCAGGCGATGAGGAACTGGGAGCAGGTGACCTGTGTCCGGTTCAGGCCGGCCACACCCTCCGACACCAACAAAATCAACATCCACACGGGAAACGGGTAACTCTCCATGTCTGTCTCTCTCTCTCTCTCTCTGGGATCTACCCCCCCCCCCCCCCCCCCCCCCCCCCCCCCCCCCCGTCATCCGACCCCTTCTCCTTTTCCCCTCACCCCTCTCCCAACTTCCCTCTCTCCTGATTTGTATATATTCCTTCTCCTTTTTTGTCTACTCAGCTCTTTGGTATTGTATGAATGAAGTAAACGTTTTCTTGTTCGTATTACAATTACTTTCGTGGTGTTGTAATTGTTGATTTGTCAGCGTGAATGATATGTACTAAATTAACAGACAGATCGTAAGACTCGGCCCCGGCCGAAAAAAAATGTCACCTTTGGGTGTTACATGATCAGTCAATCAATCAATCAATCAATCAATCAATCAATCAATCAATCAGTCAATCAACAAATAATGAATGAAGGAATCAATCAATCAATCAATCAATCAATCAATCAATCAATCAATCAAACAAATAATGAATGAAGGAATCAATCGATCAATCAATCAATCAATCAATTCATCAATCAATCCCACAAACAGACACAGACTGTCACAGACAGACACAGACAGACAGACAGACAGACAGACAGACACACACACACACACACACACACACACACACACACACACACACACACACACACACACACTGCGAATTTGTCAGCCTCATGTTTCATTTCATAAGGTATGACACTACCTAGTTCGCTACTTTCTTCAAGACAGTGAAAGACTTGCTTGCCACACAGTATGACCATGTGCACTACATTTTCCTCATTGAAGAAACGTCACTGGTTTGGTCATCTTCAGGTGCTGGGCTAATCTGGGTATGAAAGGAGGGACTCAAGAAGTCAACTTGGATCCCAGCTGTTTCTGGGTAAGAAAAAGATGTATCCTACAGCACGCACACTCTGAACTCTGTTGCGTTTACTTAATTTGTTTATTTATATGCCGTTTTGTTTTCTCCCCACCGTTTCAGTTGCTTTACCCAAAGAGACCATGGTTATTTGTTTTCTTTCTTTTTTTCTCTTTACAAAGTATTCTTTACATCAGTGACCATTATCAATATATGTGGCAGTTTACTGTTGAAATTCAGAGCCAGTTTTACAAAGGACTGCCAACGCCCGTAGGATTCCTGTGCTTTTCATATCTTTATTGGACAGTGTTCCATGTTTGGGAAAAGGGTGCATCACAAGACAGTGAGGACCTCATGTGGCGAAATCTTGGCGGGCGCGCGGAGCTGTGCTGTTTTCACCTGTCAGCGGAACAGCAACGCGTGAGGCTGCGTGATGCACACGGGCAGTTGCTTGGCAGTGGCAGCTCTAGCCGGTGGGCTCTAAAGTCATGAAAGATGGGGCTCATTGGGACGCTCTCTTAGAGGTTTTGTCGTATTACGTCCAGTGGCTATCACACAATGGCTTCTGCCAGGGAGCAGTTATGTCTCTTGACGTCTTCATGGAATATCCTGTGCGTGCCTGCACCCCGAGTTTCTGTAAAAAGTATTCAATGGACGTAGATGGATTTTGCCCATTTGAACACTGAAGCAGATTCTGTACTCAAGTATAGTCTACGAGATACGTGACACTTCAGGACACAGGAGAAGGGTAATGCTTCATGTGGGCAGGAGATCATCAGTGCCACTTCAGAGCTGGAGGACAGCTTCGCGAGGACGACTAAAGTATTGTTGACATTATTGTGGTCGTCTGGAGCTCTTTCTTCGCCTCCCCCCCCTTCTTTTTTGTACTCCCAGTTCTTATAGAACAGGGAGTACTTTACAATGGGAAACGAAAAAATGCTGTCTGTGTGTCCGTCTGTGTGCCTGTGTGTCTGTGTGTCTGTCCGTGTCAAAACGTGTTCCACTCGCTCCAGACAAAACTTCTGGGCCGATCTTTCTGAAAATTTGTAGGTATGTTTATTATGGGTCACGGATGATGCCCCATGTTTTATTTTACCAGAATAACCGTTACTAACGGCTATAATGGCCCCAAACGGGCTACCTTCTTTATGGAATATCTCAGAAAGTACTTGGCCGATTTATAAGCGGTTTGGATGATCTTGTGACAAATAGGAACCTCTTTCCATATGTAAGTGATGTAATGCTGAAAATCGATTGAACAACCGTTTAAAAACCGTTATTTTAACGTTATTTCTTATATATAGGTTGATTTTAATGAAATTTGGTATTTTAAAAGGGTTATCACACACAAATGGCACTTCTATATAGTGTTTCAAAATTTAACCGTTAAAAACCGTTATTCTTGACATATTGTCCGATTTGGATGAAATTTGGTATGTGCACAGGCTTTAGCCCAGTGAGAACTAAAGTACCAGTTTCAAAAGTGTACATCGATTATGTAACCTTAAAAAACTGCGATTCTGCCATTTTTTTTTTTTATATATTGGTGAATTTGAATGAAATTTGGTATATAGAAAGGTTATCACACATAAATGGCACTTCCACATAGTATTTCAAAATTTGACCGTTAAAAACCGTTATTCTTGACATATTGTCCGATTTGGATGAAATTTGTAGGTACATAGGTAGCCCAGTGAGGACTAAAATACCAGTTTCAAAAGTGTACCTCGGTTGAATAACTGTTAAAACCGTTATTTTGTCGTTATTTCTATATATATTGTGTGTGTTTTTTTTTTTTTTTTATTATTATAAAATTTTGGTATATAGAAAGGTTATCACACTCAAATGGCACTTCCAAATAGTGTTTCAAAATTTGACCGTTTTAAAACCGTTATTCTTGACATATTGTATGATTTGGATGAAATTTGGTTTTTTCACAGGCTTCAGCTCAGTGAGGACTAAAATACCGGTTTCAAAAGTGTAGGCCTACCTCAAAATTTAATGAGATAAACTGAGAGTGCGTTTACATGCTTTGCATCTTGTTTTTCTTTCTTAAAGTGGACATTTTTGTAAATAAAGCTTGCTTCACACAGAAACGAGTTTCATGCAAATCTGGAGCTTTAGCGCTTTCGGAAATGCTTCTGGAAATAACCAAATACAGGCAGGATTTACAGGTATACCATACTACCGTATCCGCGTACCGGTATCACCGGTTTAGCCGTGTGTAAATCAGCACTTCAACGTCTGAGAGTCATGACCTGGATGCGATCCAGCTCCCTAAGAGTGCAAGGAGTTCAGGGCCGAAACACCTGTCTGAGGGGGGTTCTGCTCTGAAGACCTTTCGTTGTCAAGTTCTCCTTAGTGTTTCTTCCTAACCCTACAGACAGTACTTCTATCACTACGACTGCTCCTGCTGCTGTTGCTGCTCCTGCTCCTGCTACTGCTGCTGCTATTACTACTACTACTTCTACGGTGCTGCTGCTGCTGCTGCTGCTACTACTACTACTACTACTGCTACTACAGCCATGCTGTTGCACCTGATGTTTCTGCAATTACTACTACTACTACTACTACTGCTGCTGCTGTTGCTGCTGTTGCTACTACTACTACTACTAGTACTACTACTACTACTACTACTACTACTACTACTACTACTACCACACAACAACAACAACAAGAACTGCTACTGCTGCTGCTCCTGCTGCCGCTGCTGCTGCTGCTGCTACTACTACTGCTGCTGCTGCTGCTGCTGCTGCTGCCACCACTACTACTGCTGCTGCTGCTGCTGCTTGCTACTACTACTACTACTACTGCTGCTGCTGCTGCTACTACTACTACTACTGTTGCTGCTGCTGCCACTGTTACTGCTACTGCTACTATTGCTATTACTTCTGCGGTCTTGGACAGAGAGGCACTATCGAACATGAGCTGGGTCACGCGCTGGGTATGATTCACGAGCATCAACGGCAACAGAGAGACGGCTACATCAAAGTGAATTACTACGCCATTAAACGCACGCCTTCATTGACGCAGCCACCAAATACGCCAGAGGCTCCGACGACAAAATGGGTCTGGACTATGACTACCATTCAATCATGCACTATGGAAAGAATGTGAGTCATTGGGTGACATTTGAACGCCCCCTGTTCCCCTCACTATCCCCCCCCCCCCCCCCCATCCATTCTTCGATCCGTTTTAACCCCACTCGTAATGGCAAATTTTAAACACACACACACACACACACGCACACACACACACGCACACACAGACACGCACGCACGCACACATGCACGCACGCACGCACTCACACAGAGAGTTGAGAACAAATAACAAGGGAAAGAGAGGGAAAACAAAGAAAGAACCCCCAAACGCACATGGCATTTTTATGCACATTCTGTAGATTCTGAACGACAATCAGCATGCATATACCAGTTAATAATCACATTTTGTGTACATAGCAAGAATTTCAAATTACCAGTGGAAGAACTGGTTGCACGACATTTTACATAATATAGACTCAACCTTATTAAAGAAATACTGCTTGGTAGATAACTGGCCCGTGCATTCTTAAGAAGGGTATTTGGTTAGTGTTCACTGATGTTGTGTTTCGATTCTGAGTCTGTTAATCAAATGATCTTAAAAAAAACACGAGCACATTTAAGTGAATGATTTTTATTTTCTGTTTTGATCGACGAATGCACGCACACAATCGGAAGAGCGGAAGAAACTTGGTATGCACTTCTTCAGCGTGGAAGTAACTTTTTACAGTGGCAAGGAAGAAGAGGAAACACTGTACTTTGCAAAACGATTATGTGGCCTGGTTCATGAGGTCGCTATGGAGGGGGAGGGAAGGAGCACAGTGCGCAAGAATCAAAGAAAATGGCAACGATGCCATGATTCAACTGTCCTATACCACAAGAATGATAAACAGGATGATGTCGGGATGGATAGAGGGAAAGGGGAAAGGGTGGAAACGGAGTACGCGGGAGGGGTATATGCTTACGTGAAAATTGTTCTGAATACAGTTAGGGTGAACTCTGTTCAAACAGTAGGATCATGCCTTGGAGGTTTTTGACGAGAAAACAGAGAGGATGTGTAGGGGTGGGTAGACACTTCGACGTCCATTTGCAACGTATGGTATCCGGTGTGAAAAAGACATGTCTACAGCTATCGATCTTTTCCAGCCAATGCTCCACGTCAAATGACAGGTCCTTCATTTAGCGTTGTGGTGTAGACTAGTTCCAAATATTCGCCTCTGCTTGAAGAGGATCTTGTATGTACTTTGCGATTTTCTGACCATAGCCACTTCTTTCTTTTTTTTTAAAAATTTTATTTACAACAGATTTTCTGATGATGGCCTCTCCTTTCGTTTTCGCTACAACAGATTTTCTGAAGATGGTCATTTTCTTTCACTTTCGCTGCAAAAGCAAAATGTATGATACATTCGTGCAAATTTTTTTTATGCTTGCTTGTTTAATTTGCTTGTTTTTTGGGCTTGCAGTTTCATCACGTGTTCAAGCTGTGTCATAGGGATAACCGTATCTGGCATATTTTTAGATATATCTATAAGCCAGTCATTGCTGGTTAAAGGTGTGTAAAAACCAACGTACTTTAATAGGAATCGATCGAACATTAATCGCATTTTTTTTGCATGGTATACAACTTCACGTACATTTCCTTGAGCAAAAAAAAAAAAAAAAAAAAAAAAAAAAAAAAAAAAAAAAAAAAAGAAAAGAAAAAAAGAAAATAATTTTTAACCAACTGTCCTTCCGCAACACCAGTCATTAAATATTCAGATGATACAGCCCTTGTAGACCTTTCTAATTCTGATGTAACATATTTTGATGAAGAAGTTGAGCGTTTCAGCACCTGGTGTAAAGAAAATTATCTTGAGCTTAACGTCAAAAAAACAAAGGAGATGATCATAGATTTTAGGAAAGCGGAAAATTATGTGCCTGATCTTTTATATTGATGGAGAAAAAGTGGAACGGGTAGAGGAATACAAATATCTGGGCACAACATTAGACAATAAGCTCACTTTCAATACACACACCACCAAGTCCGCATACAAAAAATGCCAAATTAGAATGCATTTCCTACGCAAATTGAGGAATCTGCATGTCCAGCCAAAAATTCTTAAAACATTTTACAGGAGTTTATTGAGTCTGTCTTGACTTTTTCATGCATTTGCTGGTATGGAAATCTGAAAAAAACAGCAAACTTTTGGATAGCGTTGTGAACATCTGCGGCAAGATTGTTGGTGAGAGACAGGAGAGTATGAGCGAGTTGTATGAAAGGCGTGCGGTCAACAAGGCTCGTGCGATTGTTAGTGACAGTGGGCATACGCTTGCGCGACAGTTTGTGCTCCTTCCATCAGGCAGACGATTTTGTGTTCCCAGAGCTAAGCTGATGCGCACAAAAAGAGCTTTGTGTTCAAATCCATTGCGTTTTTTAAACAAACACAGCGTGTAAGAAGAGGGATGGATCACCTGTGACACAAGCATGTGCGCGGGTGTGTATGTCCGTGAGCAAGCGGGAAAGTATAGATGCTGGAGTGTGGGGTGTGTTTCTGTTTTATGTGTGCATGTCCTGGAACAGTGAGGAATAGAAATGTCTGGAATATGTCTCATCTTAATGATTTTTAATGATAAAATCCTCTCTCTCTCTCTCTCTCTCTCTCTCTCTCTTCTCTCTCTCTCTCTCTCTCTCTCTCATACGTGCACACATTTATGTATATATAATCAAGAGTGGCTGAGTGTGTACTTTATTTGCACTACCCAAAGGAGAAAGATTGAAATTCCCATTTTTGGTGTTACACGCATGTTTTATTGTTTGTAAGTAATTTTAATTTCCAGTGTCACGTTTGTAACTACAAATATGTATGTCTTAACTTTTAGGGCAGCGGTCACAAATGTAATTTCTCTTGTAACGAGAGATAATAAAGTTTTTCTGAATCTGAATCTGAACTTTTGTATGTGTGTTTTAGGACATCCGCAATTCGATGACGCGTTATTTATGGTGAATTTCACCAATGAAGCCACACTTCAGCTGGGTATGGGTGGAAATTCATATCAAAGTGTATCATTTTGCATATCTGATTTTTCTAGCACTTGGCCCAGCCAAAGAAAAGAATCAGTACAGTTCACCAGGGACGCAGGCAGGCATTCAAAGATACACAAACGGATAACCAGACCATTGTGATTACACGCACTCGTTTCTTTATGTGAGTTAACATATAAGACAGAAACTACGAAGAATAACCTTTTGCAAGGACCATATATGTGTTTATTTCATTAGCAGTATTATTTTGTTTTGAAGCTAGTGATGGCGTATTATATAAAGAGAACTGGCAATCTTTGTTTATTTCATTAGCAGTATTATTTTGTTTTGAAGCTAGTGATGGCGTATTATAAAGAACACTGGCAATCTTGATGACAATGTTATTGATAATGACGCAGCGGTAATGTTGATGATCACGTCCTTTGTCAGGCTTTCTCCTCCAACGGCTATACCCAGACGTTTTACCCACGTGATCCAGCTGTCACAGATGTCTTGGGCATGACACTGAAACCGACTTTCCCTGGATGCCAAGCTTATTAACCTGATGTACAAGTGTGCTGGTAAGAGTGCTTTCCCTTCCTTGCTCTTTTATCAACTTGATGTACAAGTGTGGTGGTAAGAGTGCTTCCCCTTCCTCGCTCTCTTATCAACTTGATGCATAATGTGGTGATAAGAGTTTTTTCTCCCCCTCCTTCTCTTATCAGGGTGATATATGACAATGGTGGTAAGAGTAATTCTCTGTCTTACTGTCTCATCAAGTTGATGTAAGTGTGGTGGTATGAATTTTTTTTTTCTTCTTTGCTCTCTTATCAAGTTGATGTATAAGTGTGAAAGTAAGGGTTTTTTCTCTCCCTTACTCTCTCATCAAGTTGATGTATACGTGTAGTGTTAACAGATTTTCCCTACCTCACTCTCTCATTAAATTGATGTATAAGTGTGGTGTTAAAAAGATTTTTTTTCTCCCCTACTCTCTTTTCAAGTTGATGTATAAGTGTGATGGCAAAACGTTTCCCTTCTGTACTCTTGAATTAACTAGATGTATTAGTGTCTTAATAAGAGTCTCTCCCGCCCTTTTTCCTTATCAGCTGGATGTATCAGTGTGTTGATAAACGTTTGTCGCTCCTTTACTTTCTTATGAACTGGATGTATCAGTATGTTGCTAACAGTCTCTCCCTCCCTTACTCTTTTATCAGCTGGATGCATCAGTGTGACCATAACAGTTTCTCCCCCCCTCCTCCCTTCCCTCCATATCTTGTTAACTGGGGTGTTTCAGAGTAGTTGAAAAAAAAAAAGGCATTGTGAATAGTGAGGTAAGCGTAGGGTTTTTTTCTTCCGTCTTCTATAGATACCGAACGTATGTTGAGAGTTGGTGAAAACATGGGATTACCAATCAATATTTGCCATGAAAAACATCTGACAACATAGGCCGCCATGTGTACTGTTTTGAACATTTTTCATATAATTTTTGAATGTTATTTTTGTCGTTGTGAAATGGATATTTTACCTTTCTCAGCCCGTGTGATGAAATAATGCCTTAAAACTTCTTTGATCTTCTATTGAATTTCACAATGAGTTTAGATAACCTGCCAGCTGACATGGACAAACAAATAACAAGACAAAAAACACGACGCGTTTCGGCCTCCTAGGTTTTGTTCAGACAAGATAAACACCATTCATCTTCAATGTCCATCTTGCGTCCAATTTGAGAAGATAGGTGATTGCTCGTTCTTCGTTTTCGTTGTCCGGGATGTTGTTTATCTTGCCTGAAGAAGACCTAGGAGGTCGAAAAGCGTCGTGTTTTGTCTTGTCTTTTGTCTATGTCAACCGGCGGAGTTATTCAAATTCCTTTTAAAATTTGTTTCAGTTTCCGCCTGCGGTCATCTCGCTTGAAACGAATTGTTATCTGTTATTGCAGACCGATGTACAAATAGACACACGTGCCCCAGTGACTGCTTCCTCACTGCTGAGTGCGACTGCAAGTGTAAAAAACGACTTTAAAGGTAGGCAGCGTGGGTAAAAACGACATTAAAGGTGGGCAGCGCGTGCAAAGACGACTTAAAAGGTAGGTAGGTAACATGTGTAAAGACGACTTTAAAGGTAGATAATAACACAGGACATGTGTTAATACGACTTTGAAGGTGGGTAACATGGGTAAAAACAATTTTAAAGGTAGGTAACATATGTAAGGACGACTTTAAAGGTAGGTAACACATGTGTAAAGACGACTTTCAAGATAGATACCATGGGTCAGAGAACGTGTGTAAAGACGACTTTAAAGGTAGATGACATGTTTTACTACGTTTCAAAGCTAAGTAACATGTGTAAAGACGACTTTAAAGGTAGGTAATATGTGTATATAAAGACGACGACTTAAAGGTAGGTAACATGTGTAAAGACGACTTTAAAGGTAGGTAACACAGGACAGCGGACATGTGTTAAGACGACTTCAAAGGTAGTTAACACTGGACAGAAAACGTGTGTGTAAGGACGAGTTAAAGATAGTTAACATGGGACAGGGGACATGTGTAAAGACGACTTCAAAGGTACATGGGACAGAGAACGCGTGTAAAGACGAGTTAAAAGGTGTTTAACATGGGACAGAAGACGGGTGTAAAGACGACTTTAAAGGTAACATGAGACAGAGGACATATGTAAAGACGACTTTAAAGGTAAATAACATGGAGCAGAGGACATGTGTAAAGACGACTTTAAAGGTAGGTAGCACTGGGCAGAGGACATGTGTAAAGACAAGTTTTAAGGTAAACAACGTGGGTCTTAGCACATGTGTAATGACGATTTTCGAGGTAAGTAACGTGGAGTTTTGGACATGTGTAAAGATGACTATAATGATGAGGTACATGGTTTGAAGACATGTGTAAAAACGACTTTAAACGTAAACCACATGGATTGGAAGACATGTGTAAAGACAACTTTAATGGTAAGGCCTACGGATTTGAAGGCATGTGCATTGACAACTTGAAAGGTAAGGTGCGTCGGTTGCAAGACATGCGTAAAGACGATTCTAAAGGTAAGGCACACAGAGACATGTGTAAAGACGAGTTGAAAAATAAGGCACGACTTTAAAGATAAGACTCATGGAGTGGAACACAGGCAGCAAAATGACTCGAAAGACATGCATATTGAAGACATTTGTAAAGACGATGAGACGAGTGTGAAGACAACTTAAAAGGCAATGCAATGCTCGTTTACTTGAAGACACGTGCAAAGACGACTGTAAAGGTAAGGCACACGGGTTGGAAAACATGTGTAAAGACGGCTTTGATGGTAGGTAGGTTGGAAAACGTGTGTAAAAACGACTTGAAAGCTAAGCACTGCCTGTTGTCTGCATGTCTGTCTGTCTGTCTGTCTGTTCGTCTGTCTGTCTGTTTTATTTATAAGCACGCATGCGCGCGCGCGCGCGCGCGCGCACACACACACACACACACACACACACACACACACACACACACACACACACACACACACACACATCTATCTATCTATCTATCTATCTATCTATCTATATCTATATATATATATCTATCTCTCTCTCTCTCTCTCTCTCTCTCTCTCTCTCTCTCTCTCTCTCTCTCTCTCTCTATCATATCTATCTATCTAACATATCAATCTATCTGTACATCTCCATATCTATCTACCTGTCTATCTGTACATAATCTGCCGTTATGGGGAGAGAAACCATACATCTACGTATATATATCCATATATGTACATATACCTATATTTAATCTGTCATTGTTGGACAGAAACCTGTCAGGACACAGACCCGGTGTGCCCGCAGAGGGCAGGGACGGGGACTGTAACGAGAACACCATCTTCATGCACACCAAGTGCCGACTGTCCTGCGGCATCTGCAACAACCGGGGAGAGGAACCCCACTGTAAGCACACCCAGGGAGTTGGTAGTGCGGAGATGAAGGGGGGGGGTTGGGGGTGGGGGGATGGAGGTGGAGGGGATGGGAGAGGGATGGGTCGGGTGAGGGGTGGTGTACCAGTTAGTTATGTGATATTGAGGGGTGCATGATATGTACACACCTTTATTGTGCGTTGTTTTCATAACACATCGTTTCCTCTTTATAGTTGCCACAAACAGTCTCCAGGCACGGCTTTAAATCTGATGGATCCGAAAATTGTTCGTTTATGGAGGGCATTGTTTCACAGCTTTGTACATGAAGGGGACAAAGAGTGATGGATAGCAGGAACATTTGGGCTATTTTGAGGAGTGTCTGGAAAATTATTTGTGTTGTGGTGGTACATCTCTCTCTCTCTCTCTCTCTCTCTCTCTCTCTCTCTCTCTCTCTCTCTCTCTCTCTCTCTCTCGTGCGTGCGTGCGTACGTGCGCGCGCGCGCGCGCGCGTGTGTGTGTCCGTGTCATGTTTGTGACTGTTTGTGTCTGTGTGCCTGTATGTTTGCGTCTGTGTGTATCTTTTTCGTGTGCGTGTGTATTTGTGTGCGTGCACACTCGCGCGCGCGTGCGTTTGAGTTTATGTTTGTAGGAATTTGTGCGTCTG
>JADBJO010002676.1:17500-25000 GCA_016801955.1 Conus betulinus | reverse complement strand
ACAGGTCCATATAATAGTGAACCTGTAAACCTCAGAATTCCTTTTCTTTTGTAATTTCGTAACTTTACGTCCCATTACTTTAAGTTTTTTCTTTGATCACTTTGTTTTCTGCAAGTGAGGAATTCAACGAATAAATTCAACCTTAGCTTCAAATGTACAATACCTTTTGTTTGTCAGGTATTGGAATTCGACGATTAAACTCTCCAATAGCTTCAAAAGGACAATATATTTGTTTGCCCGGTAACTGGATTCAACATTTAAGTCACAACAGTTTCATAAGGGCAATACCATTTGTTTGCCAGGTAACGGCTAATAATCCAGTATTTCTTTCTTTCGATTTCTGACCAGCGCTTTGCGCCGATTTCTTTCCAACACTGCTGAAGGGGTTAAAACATCAATTCCCCTGGGATCTGAACTTTGACTGAAGGGGGGAAAGCGCTTTTCGCCTGGATCTGAACTTTGACTGAAGGGGGGAAGCGCCAAGTGCCTTTGCATAAAGGGGAGGGAGGGTGGGAATTTTTTCGTGGAGCAGAGAGTGCGTCTTCACTGCTAGCGTGTTACTCGAAAAAGGAAGTGCTTTTTCGCTTGCCTGACATACGTCGAAAAGGGGAGTGTTTTTTGCGCATGCCTGACATGCGTTAAGACTTTTGTCTTGCCGGAAAATACCGGAATAATCGCACTCTGCCACAAATTCTCTTTCATCTTCTCACCCATCTTCACTCACCACCTAATCAACCTGCTTTCTCTTTCACGCCTTTCTCACATACATGCAACATATGACACAAAGATATTGTATTGCGCTTAGGTCCACTCCCATGAGGAGTGAAATTATAATGTCACTTTTTCATATACAACAATTATACCCGGTGGGTATATGAACAGGTCCATATAATAGTGAACCTGTAAACCTCAGAATTCCTTTTCTTTTGTAATTTCGTAACTTTACGTCCCATTACTTTAAGTGTTTTTCTTTGATCACTTTGTTTTCTGCAAGTGAGGAATTCAACGAATAAATTCAACCTTAGCTTCAAATGTACAATACCTTTTGTTTGTCAGGTATTGGAATTCGACGATTAAACTCTCCAATAGCTTCAAAAGGACAATATATTTGTTTGCCCGGTAACTGGATTCAACATTTTAAGTCACAACAGTTTCATAAGGGCAATACCATTTGTTTGCCAGGTAACGGCTAATAATCCAGTATTTCTTTCGATTTCTGACCAGCGCTTTGCGCCGATTTCTTTCCAACACTGCTGAAGGGGGTTAAAACATCAATTCCCCTGGGATCTGAACTTTGACTGAAGGGGGGAAAGCGCCATGAGACACTTCTTGCTCATTTTTTTGGGCATGAAGTGTTGACCCCCGAGTCATAACCGAAAGGTAGTGGACCTAAGCGCGTTGACTGTCTGAGGATTACGAAATCATAATGAAAATAATGACAATTACTATAGCACCCAACCTACACACGTAGGCTGCTGGGCGCTTTGCAAGCTTTAACAAATTTCACATCTTATAATATGTGCAGAAAACACACACGCACCAAATATTGCGTTCATAGGTCATCAACATAGCTACACCCACACACGCGCGTGCCCGCGCACACAGCCGTTCGCGCGCACACACACATCCTCCTCGCGCACACGCGCCTGGAACATACTGTTGCACACAAGGTTATACTATGTAACCAGTGAACAGCTCCTTTGTACACAAGCAAAGTGTACACATATATAATGTCTTGTGAGGGTTTTGCCCGTCCTTCTTGTTGCCTTTGCTATGCCCTTGTCCGCCGGTTTTGTCTGTTAGCATCCGCAGGTCCGGGAGCCCCCAGACCTTGTAATGCGTCCTGGACTGGGCCCACGATGCTGGTCTGCCAGTCCGCGGCTTGTTGCGCTGGAGGTACCGTGAAGGTCGTCGTGGGTGTGGCTGCCACCTGTTGTGCCGGGTCGGCCATCGTCGATGTGCTGCCTCACTCGCTGTCAGCGCAGGCCTTCAGCGTCGCTGCGGTCTTGTCTTTGGCATCTGTAAAATACCCAATCTTCGGACACGAAAAAGGGGCTTACCGTGTGTGTGTACTTCTATTGCCCTGTGGAATGGAATGGGATCAATCAACACGGGTCAGAACTGCACGCGTACTGGCCAAAAGTCAAACTAATATCGCTGGATTTGTGGAGGAACAGTCCTAGTCGTGCTAACATCATCACCTTGCCGAGAGAACATGCAAACACACAACTGATACAGCCGCATTGCTGAAAAATTGCTGAGAAGCCTGTAACCCTTGTCACGGGTAATGTAGCCGCACTGTTGAGGAGCTTGCAGAGTTATACAGCTGGTCATCATCACCACTGAAATAGCCGAATTGGTGAGAAAAACCTGCAAAAACACATCCTGGGTGGCTGCATTGAGGAAGATTTTCTGAGAAACTCGCAAGACATAGCCACGGCTCATGTAGCCGCATTGCTGGAAAACCAGCAAAGTTATATATATCTATATATATATATATATATAACATGTGGCCGCATTGCTGGAAAACATGCAAAGTTACATATATAAACATGCTTAGACACAACAACTGATGTAGTCGCACTGAGGAAAGATCGTTGAGGGAGACTTGCTGAGAAACCTGCAAACCAGTGTCATGGCCACATTGCTGAAAAAAGATGCAAAGTATATATATATATAAATATAAACCAGCCAAACACAGCTGATGTGTGTACCAGAGAGGAAAAATTGTTGAGACAGTCATGGTTGATGTAGCTGCAAAATTGCTGCAAAATGTGCATTTTCACCGCTGATGTAAAAAAAAAAAAAAAAAAAACAGTCATGCCTTGAGTAGAAAACCTGGATCCTGGCTGGCTAATATGGCTGCATTGCTGAGAGACATGGCAGATCACAGCAGATGTAGCTGCATTGAGTGGAAAACATAGGTCACAATTAATACAGCCGCGTTGCTGATGAACATGCAAGATCACAGAAAACATAGGTGACAATTAAAACCCGTTGAGTGCCTTTAAGCCGTCAGCTGACGCCGACGCCGTAGTAAAATTGTACTTCCAGTGCCTATGGGCCGTCCACTGACGTCATGCTTTGTCTTGAATTTTCATTCGTTACTATCCTATCAAAGGACTGAAATAGAGTGTGCGTAGTAAGCCTTATATGTCTGCAGTATTAAAATGATATGCCAATGACCACATGTGAGGGGGGACCAAAGACCATTTTTTCCTCATCACCGACTGGATGACCAGCCAGCGCTTTGTCTCGCTTGCAAAGATGGCGGCGCAACCTTCGACGAGCGTAGCGACCAAATCAAAGTTACACAGCTGAGCGGGCTCTGCTAATCATTTTTGACAAAGATAATAATCTTTTATTCAGCGACTCACTCGAGCATGAAAGTGAGATGATGATAGTGATGGAATTGCCGACCACATTCGTCGGTTATTGAGTCGTGCTGTGCGATCTCAAGAGTGTGTTCAGCTGACTGGTTACCATCGTGGGACGAGCTAGCCTGCACTGTGTGCGAGTGGCCAGCGACGTGTTAGTCAGCGCGAGAGGGGAGCGCGGCGCCTGCTCGCGGCGTGACACGGGCAGCAGGAATGGTAGGGGGAAGAGGAGGAGTCAAAGAGAGGGTTGAAGTCAGCAAGGGGGTGGTGGTGGGGGGAGGGGGGTGGTGGTCGTGGACTGACCTGTCTGCATGAGGTGTGAGGTCTGGATAGACTTCTAGACTGTTTTACTTTCATTTACAGGTGTAGCCGCAAGATCACGGGAAACATAGGTCACAATTTAGCCTTTTGCTTAAACATGCAGGTGTAGATGTACCCGCTGATCACTGTGCATTGAGTGGAAAACATAGGTCACAATTATAATATAGCCGCATTGCTGGAAAACATGCCAAGGCAAGCTGATGTACGTGCTGCATTGAATCACAAACATAGGCTGGCGAATGGAGCCCGCATTTTTGAAAAACATGCAAAAAGGTGATGTATTGCATTGAATAGAAAAATGGGTCAAACAAAAGCCCATATAGCCGCCATTCAAGGAGAGAGCTAAATCATTATGCACAGCTGACAAATGTGGCCATGACAATTAATGCATGATCATGCATGCAAGAGCACAGCTGATGTAGCTGCATTGATAGAAAACATGGGTCATGCAAATGGAGCCGCATTGCTGAGAAAACATGCAAGAGAGCACAGCTGATGTAGCTGCATGAAAGAAAACATGGTGTCATGATAAAATGAGCCGCATTGCTGAAAAACATGCAAGAGATCACAGCTGATGTAGCTGCATTGAATAGAAAAACATGGGTCACGGCTAATGGAGCCGCATTGCTGAGAAACATGCAAGATCAAGGAGCACAGCTGATGTAGCTGCATTGAATAGAAAACACTGGGTCACGGCGAATATAGCGCATTGCTGAAAAACATGCAAGATCACAGCTGATGTAGCTGCATTGCATTGAATAGAAAACATGGGTCACGATTAATATAGAAGCATTGCTGAGAAACATGCAAGAGCACAGCTGATGTAGCTGCATTGAGTAGAAAACATAGGTCACGGCTAAATAGCCGCATTGCTAAAACATGCATGATCACACAGCTGAATTAGCTGCATTGATGATGAATAAAACAGCCGGCTAATGGAGCCGCATTGCTTGAGAAAATGCAAGAGTCACAGCTGATGTGGCTGCATTGAATAGAAAACATAGGTCACGGCTAATGGAGCCGCATGGTGAGAAACATGCAAGAGCACAGCTGATGTAGCTGCATTGAATAGAAAACATGGGTCACGGCTAATGGATAGCGCCATTGCTGAGAGAACATGCAAGAGCACAGCTGATGTAGCTGCATTGAATAGAAAACATGGGTCACGGCTAATGGGAGTAGCCGCATTGCTGAGAAACATGCAAGAGCACAGCTGATGTAGCTGCATTGAATAGAAAACACGGGTCACGACCGGCAAATGGAGCCGCATTGCTGCTGAAAATGCAAGATCACAGCTGATGTAGCTGCATTTGAATAGAAAAACATAGGTCACGGCTAATATAGCCGCATTGCTGAGAAAATGCAAGAGCACAGCTGATGTAGCTGCATTGAGTAGGGAAACATAGGTCACGGCTAAAGAGCCGCACATGACTAATCTAGCCGCATTGCTGATAAACATGCAAGAGCACAGCTGATGTAGCTGCATTGAATAGAAAACATGGGTCACGGCAAATGGAGCCGCATTGCTGAGAAACATGCAAGAGCACAGCTGATGTAGCTGCATTGAATAGAAAACATGGGTCACGGCTAATGGAGCCGCATTGCTGAGAAACATGCAAGAGCACAGCTGATGTAGCTGCATTGAATAGAAAACATGGGTCACGGCTAATGGGCCGCATTGCTGAGAAACATGCAAGAGCACAGCTGATGTAGCTGCATTGAATAGAAACATGGTCACGGCGAATGGAGCCGCATTGCTGAGAAAACATGCAAGAGCACAGCTGATGTAGCTGCATTGAATAGAAAACATGGGTCACGGCTAATTAGTATAGCCGCATTGCTGAGAAACATGCAAGAGCACAGCTGATGTAGCTGCATTGAGTAGAAAAACATGGGTCACGGCTAATATAGCCGCATTGCTGAGAAACATGCAAGAGCACAGCTGATGTAGCTGCATTGAGTAGGAAACATAGGTCACGGCTAATGGAGCCGCATTGCTGAGAAACATGCAAGAGCACAGCTGATGTAGCTGCATTGAATAGAAAACATGGGTCACGGCTAACGGAGCCGCATTGCTGAGAAACATGCAAGAGCACAGCTGATGTAGCTGCATTGAATAGAAAACATGGGTCACGGCTAATATAGCCGCATTGCTGAGAAACATGCAAGAGCACAGCTGATGTAGCTGCATTGAATAGAAAACACATGGGTCACGGCGAATGGGCCGCATTGCTGAGCCGCATTGCATGCAAGAGCACAGCTGATGTAGCTGCATTGAATAGAAAACATAGGTCACGATTAGTATAGCCGCATTGCTGAGAAACATGCAAGAGCACAGCTGATGTAGCTGCATTGAGTAGAAAACATAGGTCACGGCTAATATAGCCGCATTGCTGAGAAAAACATGCAAGAGCACAGCTGATGTAGCTGCATTGAGTAGAAACATAGGTCACGGCTAATGGAGCCGCATTGCTGAGAAACATGCAAGAGCACAGCTGATGTAGCTGCATTGAATAGAAAACATGGGTCACGGCGAATGGAGCCGCATTGCTGAGAAACATGCAAGAGCACAGCTGATGTAGCTGCATTGAATAGAAAACATAGGTCATGATTAGTATAGCCGCATTGCTGAGAAACATGCAAGAGCACAGCTGATGTAGCTGCATTGAATAGAAAACATGGGTCACGGCTAATGGAGCCGCATTGCTGAGAAACATGCAAGAGCACAGCTGATGTAGCTGCATTGATTGAACAGAAAACATAGGTCACGATTAGTATAGCCGCATTGCGAGAAACATGCAAGAGCACAGCTGATGTAGCTGCATTGAATAGAAAACATGGGTCACGACTAATGGGGCCGCATTGCTGAGAAACATGCAAGAGCACAGCTGATGTAGCTGCATTGAATAGAAAACACGGGTCACGGCGAATGGAGCCGCATTGCTGAGAAACATGCAAGAGCACAGCTGATGTAGCTGCATTGAATAGAAAACACGGGTCACGGCGAATGGAGCCGCATTGCTGAGAAAGCAGAAGCTGATGTAGCTGCATTGAATAGAAAACATTGGTCACGGTTTATATAGCCGCATTGGTGAGAAACATGCAAGAGCACAGCTGATGTAGCTGCATTGAGTAGGAAACATAGGTCACGGCTAATATAGCCGCATTGCTGAGAAACATGCAAGAGCACAGCTGATGTAGCTGCATTGATTAATAGAAAACATAGGTCACACGATTAGTATAGCCACATTGCTGAGAAACATGCAAGAGCACAGCTGATGTAGCTGCATTGATAGAAAACATGGGTCACGGCGAATGGAGCCGCATTGCTTGAGAGCACAGCTGATGTAGCTGCATTGAATAGAAAACATAGGTCACGATTAGTATAGCCGCATTGCTGAGAAACATGCAAGAGCACAGCTGATGTAGCTGCATTGAGTAGGAAACATAGGTCACGGCTAATATAGCCGCATTGCTGAGAAACATGCAAGATCACAGCTGATGTAGCTGCATTGAATAGAAAACATAGGTCACGATTAGTATAGCCGCATTGCTGAGAAACATGCAACAGCACAGCTGATGTAGCTGCATTGAGTAGGAAACATAGGTCACGGCTATATAGCCGCATTGCTGACTAACATGCAGTTAGATCACAGCTGATGTAGCTGCGTCTGTGGATGCTAAGTGAGGGCTAAGTAAGGGGCTTCCTTATGGGTTAAAGAGCCCTTGTAACCGACTCGGAAGCCCCATCTGAAACCTTCGCTAAGGAATACTGCTAATTCCCTGTCATACCCTATTAGGT
>JADBJO010002676.1:10000-12500 GCA_016801955.1 Conus betulinus | reverse complement strand
GTTGTCAGCAAACGCACCATGAACTGTAAACAACCTGAAAAACCGAATAACACACGTGCAGCCAATCCGCACGTGCAAACAGTGACATTAGGCCATATAACACTGGCAGTAGGCGACCCAACACCATCCTGAGGAGAGCCAGCGCTCGAAACAGATCTGTTGATGATTTTAAAACTTCCTTTTACCATACTATTTTAACAGATATATATATATATATATATATATATATATATATATATTATATAAACGCACATAAAATGAAGATAAAAACAACAAAAACAGACTCATAAAATTGTTTCCCAATAATTCGACCTCAGTCTTCCTCAGGGGACTTTGTAACAAGAATGAGGCCAGGCATCCAGTCATCAACTACTGATAACAGCTCACAGATGTCTCACATCCGCGAACTGTTCTCTTTTTCCTTCCATACTCCCTCCCCAACCCACCGCCGTGGACCCCCGTCCACCCACCCCCACCAACGCCAACATTCCATGAAAAGACATCTCCCCACATGCAAAAATACAAACAAAAATAAAACATTTTGATGTATGACCCCCCTCAAACGCCATACAATCGCGAAAAGAGCAGAGCGCGGGGAAAAAGGGGGAGGTGGGGGTGGGGTGATGTGGGAAAGGGAGGGGGGGAAGGGCTCAGCGGAAGGGGGGAGGAAGGTGGTCCATGGTCCAACACATCAACCCCAGAACGCAACCAAAGCGGCATACACCTCCGCAGCCACAAACGTCTAAGCGTTAAATAACGAATAACGTTAAAACCTGTAATGACTGGAATAAAAGGTAAACAAGATATGAAACCAATTCACACAGAGTAAAACAGTTGTAAGTATTTAATGGTAGTTTGCCGAAACAGTGGGAGAAAAAAAAAAATATATATATATACATTTTTTTTAAATTCAAATCTTTGCCAAGTCATTACTATAATGACTGAAGAATTGGTTATTTTTTGAAAACTCAACAAACATACTATGGCATTGCACACCAGCCTTATTCTGGGATAGCATTCTTTCTAAAACCGAAAGGCAGAGGAGTTAAGTTACCACTTTCCGCGGTCACTGAGGAGAAACAATCAGGTTTCGAAATACCGTATCTGACCAGGAGTTATACGTTAGCGAGTTTTCCTCCCCATTGGAGAGTGTCTCCTCCTTGGAGACTATAAGCTTGCTGAAGACTCATTTGAGAAGCATTTATTATGCTGGGGGTGGAAAGGATTAGTGGAGCAGTGAGATGACATCCATGGATGTTTCATGCTGTCTGATAGGATTATTCATACACAGGGACGTGATAAGACTGTAGCTGATGTGCAGAGTATGCGCGCACACATTGTTGTGGTTTATAGCAGTTACTTAATCTGGGAATGTACATATATGTTAACGCACGGGAGATTATCAGTGGCGAGATCTTGGGATTCTATATCTGGTAAAAATTCTTTGAGCATAAAGATGATGGCTTGAGATGCCAATACTTTCCATTTGAAATTGTAGGGAATTGGTAATTAAAGTAAGGAATATCAGCTAACTCTTGGAATAAAATCATTCACTGATTCCTGAAATACATGTTTTAATTGTATGCTAGCATTTGTTTTGTTTTGAAATTATGAATGTAAAGATTTGTTAATTTTCAAAATGTTGGTTTGTTAAATGTTGAAATAATCTTTTATGACTTGAAGAATATGTATTAAACTGCATCACGTATGAAACGTTTCAAATTCTTGAAGACGTCTTAAGCCTTCACAACAAATGTGCAATAATCAAGGTTTAAACACATTTTATGTGAAACGGTGAAAAGCTATATTAATCAAACAGTGTGTGTGTGTGTGTGTGTGTGTGTGTGTGTGTGTGTGTGTGTGTGTGTGAGTGCGCGAGCGCATGTGTGTGTGTGTGTGTGTGTGTGTGTGTGTGTGTGTGTGTGTGTGTGTTCCAGTTATACCAGGCTGCCATGATAACAACGGCAACTGTGTAGACTGGGCAAAGTCTAATCAATGTGAGAAGAACCCTGGCTACATGAACATCCATTGTAAAAAGTCATGTGGACTGTGCTCATAAGATGACCCGGCTATCCCCATATCAGGTATAAATAGTGAAGAAATGTGTGTGTGTGTGTGTGTGTGTGTGCATGTGTGTGTGCGCGCATGTGCGCGCGCGCACGCGCGCGCGCGCGCGCGTGTGTGTGTGTGTGTGTATTTGTGTGTGTGTGTGTGTGTGTGTGTGTGTGTGTGTGTGTGTGTGTGTGTGTGATTACCGCTTTAATGCAATGTTAGATTTGCCACACAACACACGCATTTTGTGTAATTTACAATTTTCATCTTTGTTGTCAAAGTGCTATTAACACCATCAAACTCAACAGCTTCAAAGCTGGGCTATACAGCACAACACAATCATCTCCCGGTTTACATTGTACACTTGGTCATAAGATGTCGTTTCTGACAGTAATTTGTACGGTTGCGTCTGTGTCTCACGGAAGTTGTGAACAATAGGTGCTGAAAA
>JADBJO010002675.1:290048-293826 GCA_016801955.1 Conus betulinus | reverse complement strand
TTCAGTTAATCTCCATGCCAATAGTTTTAATGTGTGCTCTTTCCTTGTTAATTGTTTGGATTTTTTGTTGTTGTTGTTTGTTATCCTTTAGATTGCTTCACTGATGATGTCAGTACCTACTTGGTGGTAGTGGCTGTTTGGTTTATTTTGTATAATCCCGTTTTGGTGCATATGATGTGTTATTTATACTAGCTTCGTAGAATAGTATCAAGTATGAATAATGACTAACTAAACCACTACTTTCATGGTCATAGAATAAAGAATCTCTCTCTCTCCTCTCTCTCTCTCTCTCCTCTCTCCTCTCTCTCTCTCTCTCTCTCTCTCTTATCTCTTTGGTGTGTGTGTGTGTGTGTGTGTGTGTGTGTGTGTGTGTGTGTGTGTAAAGATTCTCCCTCTCTCTCTCTCAACTAAATAATTTGAAAAAAGTACTATATAATCGTAAGTAAAGGTTATAATGCATTATTTAGGTCATGTTATTGTCTCTAGAAGAACGGCACAGGGTAGCAAGAATGAAGAGGAGATAAGACGATGATGTCATGATGCTTGTTTATCACTGATTCGGAATTTTTTTTCTCAACTAGTTCTGGGTCTGATACTGCTTGCAACGATCTTTGTAGCTGAGCAAAAAAAAATGCAACGTTATGTGGTATCATACTTATTAAGTACTACACTAAAATCTTTCTACGAATTTTTTTTTTCTTCTGACACATTCATACATCCTAACCTTCCCATCCGATAATACAAATAAAGATGCAAAAGGATAGTTTACCGTACGACATTGTTCGAAAATATGGATATTCGATGAGAAAGTTATTGCGCATTGTGAATCGCTTCATTTGTTTTGGTTTAACAGAACAAAAAGAAAAAGAAAAACAAAAAATTTTGGATGTTCACATGAAAACCCCCCAATGAGCTCGTGTATGGGGAGACAAATAGGTAGCCACTGAATACAAATCTTCCTTTTTTAAGGCCTTCATCATCCTATTCCCCCCCCCCCCCCCCCCTTTTCTTCTTTACATTTGTTTCCTGTTCACTCACACCCATCATGCAAGCCTGAACGGTTTTCAGCGAATGGAAATTAGCTTGTTGAAGTAAATGTTTTTGTCGTTTGATACAGGGTGTCTGGGTTTATTCGTGTACTGGTGTATGGGGCGCTGACACTTTTAAACTATCATACCAATTAAACATATATACTTTAAAAAGATAAAAAACAACATACATCCTAACCTTCCCACCCCCTAATACAAATAAAGGTGCAAAAGGATATCATAATCACTACACATTTGACTATAATGAACTCAGTTGTGTTCAAAGTGGTCAGCGAAAATGAATTTGAACGTTTCCTGTTGAAAGTTCTTTTTTTAACCAGTAAAATGAAAGATGTGAAACTTAAATGGCTACAAATAAGAATTATCCATCGAATTATTGCAACTAATACTGTTTTGAATGCAATGTGTGTAACTAATACGGTTCAATGTTCATTTTGTAATGAAGAACGAAACGCCATTGAACATTTCTTACGGGGCTGCAAATCTGTACAAGTTTTCTGGAAATTTGTTGAACGTTTTATTGCAAGAAAAAATGTGAACACACTCATAATAATAAGAATTTCATGTACACTGGCAATTGTCTGGCGTGGATGAAAACTTAGATGTAGATTCTGCCTTAGAGTTTATAATGTTTCCCAAAACGTACATCTATTGATGTAAAGTGGAAAAAAAACATGTTCCACATCCATTTTCTTTCCTACGACAACTTAGTATTAGATACAGGATTGAAGAACATATCGTTAAAATAAGCTATTACTGAACAGAGTTTAATTGTACTTGGTATCCATATAGATCAATTGTCCACCACAGAAACGGACGACAGTTTACTATCTTTTGTTCTCCTAAACCTACAAATTACGGCTTTGTGATGTTAATTTTTTTTTCTTCCAAACGCGCTTCTGTTGATATCCACTGACTGGCTAATGCCTCGCAGCGAAGGCTATTAAAATATGACGGAAAGGCTAAGGAGAAGAGAGAGTAATTGTAATGATTTTTTGCCACCCTTCCGAAGTTTAAAAAAATGACAATTTATGCTTTGTTCGTATGATAAAAAAATGATTGTAATCAATCTGTTATGTGTGTTGATTAGTTTGTTAAGTACTGTTATATCGGTTGTCAAATGGCATTTTAAACACAGATTTTCATTTCAAAGAAAAAACCCGCCTATCCACCTCACCCATCCACCTGATCACCACACCCTCGCACTTCATCCCTCTATCTCTCCTCCCTCCCCTCACTCTTCCCGTTGTCTTCCTTACAAAAAGTCTTGTGGAAGATGTATTCGCTATAGGTTGAAATTAATGGCAAAAATATTTGTCGACCACTACGTAAATCTCTTAAGACGTACTTTGCGATTTAGACCTGAGAAGTCAACAAAACTGGGTAACGTATTTACGTATATGTTTGTGTGAACTTGTTCTGGGCGTGTATGGTATCGTCAATGAGAGGGTGAAGAAAATGTGTTTGTGCCAACTTTACGTACATGACTTACAGAATGCAGATGACCAAAATGCCCTTTTCAGTCGCGATTAGATGCATGCAGAGATTTTACTTTTGCACATCTGGTACGAAAATGTATACGTTCAACCTAATTTGAAATCAGTAAGTTTTACTTGGACCGAATCTAAGCTTGGTCTGTCGGAAATGAAGAAATTTCAGTACCAATATAAACCAGTATGTCATTTTTCTTTTTTTTAATCAAGCTGGACCATTAGATAAATCCATTGTGCGATGAACTACCGAGGATGAAGCACATTTTGTTTCGCAGTGTCCTGCTCTAAGTGATCTCCGTTTAAAGTTGATCCCCAAAGAAATATGAAAAAAAAAAAAATTCGATGCTTGTTCCACCTGGGTTATTGTTGATGTGGAATGGTGAAAGAACGATTCGTCATGTGAATCAAGACTTGTTTGAAGATGGTCATCCTCAGTAGGTTCTTCTGAAAAGCTTTCTATGTATATGTACAGTCACTAAAAGCTTCCTGTGTACGTGTACAGTAACTAAATTCTTCCTATGTACGTGTACAGTAACTAAAAACTTCCTATGTACGTGTACAGTAACTGAAAGCTTCCTGTGTATGTGCATAGTAACTAAAAGCTTCCTGTGTGCGTGTACAGTAACTAAAAGCTTCCTATGTACGTGTACAGTAACTAAAAGCTTCCTATGTACGGAGAGAGAGAGAGAGAGAGAGAGAGAGAGAGAGAGAGAGAGAGAGAGAGAGAGAGAGAGAGAGAGAGGAGGAGGAGGAGGGGGAGAAACTCAAAGGTGAGCTGGACAGCCAAAGGTCTTCATTGAAGGCTTTCCTCCCGTCTTCCTCTTCCCCCCCCTGCGCCTCCTCCTCCCACCCCACCCCACCCCCCATCTCCCCATTCCATCCTTCGGAGTAGTGTTTCGGCAACGAACCCCATACACTGTAAGGGGGCCGGGCCGTATCCAGGTCATGAGTCCCGGATGCCCGAATGTCCCTGCTGCTGACGCAAATTCTGAATGGGTGGGCACTTCAAGGCGCTGCTTTCTCAGAAGGATGTCTCCCCCATGTTACAATCAGACACCTGTTCACATTTATGACATGTCAAAAACCTAATGAAGATCACTTTTGTTCCTCCTCGACCAGATGCAGCCGTAGCTTTTTTTTCAGTTGCCTTCGGCATTGCCTTTTCGGTTCTAGTATTTTATTTCCTACCAAAATTCTCAACCTGTTTCTGGAGGTTATAAGCTGATGAGCCTGCAA
>JADBJO010002675.1:282548-285048 GCA_016801955.1 Conus betulinus | reverse complement strand
AATGTCGACGGCTTCAACGGCGCTTTTAAATCACATTATTTTTTATGGAGACGAAAATTGCCCTCAGGGTTTTCGGTTGCAGCAACGAATGTTCTGCACTTTTCTCGTTTGAAATGGTGCTTTTGTTTTTACTTTGAACTTAAGGTCGAGAGCATATTACATTAACAAATTCTTGCTATTTTAGTTTGTATACAACAGTTGAATCAATTGTCTCCCCCCCCCCCCCCCCCCCCCCCCCCCGTATGATTTTATTTATCCCTCTATCTATCCATCCAGCCATCTATCTTTCTATCTGTGTACTGCGTGCATGCGTGCGTGTATGTGTGTGTGTGTGTGTGCACACGCGCGCGCGGGCATGTGTGCATGCATGCGTGCATGCGTGCGTGCGTGCGTGCGTGCGCGCGCGCGCGTGCGCGCGTGCGTGCGTGCGTGCGTGTGTGTGTGTTGTGTGTGCATCTGTGTCTGTGTGAGCATGAAAAAGACAGGTGCCGTTAAACACGAGAATGCGGTTCTGAAACAAATATCAAAGCGGAAAACGGAATAGGAGGCCAATTTTCTTTATTTCTCTCTCACCCTTCTCTTCGTCCCCCCACCCGATCCCGAATTTCAACACCCGGCCCCTTTCTCTGCCTTTGTCTCTGTATCAGTCTCTGTCCTTCTCCCCCCTCCCCCCCCATCTCTCTCTGTCTCTCTCTCTGTCTCTCTCTCTCTCTTTGGCTGTGGTGTATGCATTTTAAACTGGCACTTTAGCATGGTAAGAGAGACAGAGACTGAGAGACAGAGACAGAGAGAATGATAGAGAGACAGAGAGAAAGACAGAGAGAGAGGTTTAACATTGAAATACTAATGTCCAAGTACAATGGTTTCTCTCTCTCCCTCTCTCTCTCTCTCTCTCTCTCTCTCTCTCTCTCTCTCTCTCTCTCTCTCTCTCTCTCTCTCTCTCTCTATCGTCCTAAAAGGTAGTTTGGTACTGGGGATTTTGTCAGGCTGTCAGGTTGTATTTTCCTCCCATCCTCACACCCGTGCAGGGCCTCTCGGTCTCCTGCTGAGCTCCAGCCTTCCCTTCATCCATCATTCCGGAACCCCTGCCGCGCGTGGCAGTCTGGGATGGCAGCACGTGAGCCGCGAGGCCCGGGGTTGCCTGGGTTCAAATCCGAGGGGGCGGCCGAGATAGGGACCCGGGGCTCCCGGATTTATGGTGGCACTGATAGAGGATAGCGGCAGGTTCTTGTTGTGTGACTGGTTCGGAGAACGAAAATGAAAGAATGAATAAATAAAAGACTGGCAGTAGAAACACGGTTCTGTCTGTCAGTCTGTCTGTCAGTTATGGGAGAGGGTAGCTAGGGAGAGGGAGGGCGTACCCTGAAGGGGGGACTGGACGTCTTTTAGAGTTGTTGTTGTTATGTAATTTTTCTTCTAAATGTTCTGGACTACAGGGAAGTGAAGAGTTCAGATCTTCTGGAAGAAAACGTGTATAATTTGTGCGTTTCTTGTTCTGTTGGTGTCTTTCATTTGTCGTTCAATCTTTCTGCCTTTCTCAATACCCTTACTTTCGCTGGTTGGCTGGTTCGTTCCTTATTTTAAGTATAGTTTCTTTCTTCTTTTTCTTTTCTGTCTTTCTTTCTTCCTTTTCTCTTGCAGAAGCGTGCTACGTGTGAACTATGTGGAAGTAAATTCTTCTTTAGCTCTTGCTTTTCTTTCTCTTCTTGTTCTCGTTCTTGCTCTTGTTGGTTTTTCTTGTTCCTCCTCCTCCTCTTCTTCTTCTTCATCTTCTCTTCACCTTCTCATTCCTCTGCTTCTTCTTCTTCTTCTTCTTCTCGTCCTTCTCCTTTTCCTCTTCCTCCTCCTCCTCCTCCTTCTTCTTCTTCTTCTTCTTCTCTTCTTCTTCCTCCTCCTCCTCCTCCTCCTCCAAGTCAGGATTTGATCCTGCTGCGCACTCGGCAGTCTTCATACAGACCTTTACGAGCTCTCACACCATGTGCGTAGGTGTCATCCATGCAGGTATTTACAGGATCTACGATTTCGAAGGACAGCAACCGGATGTGAAGTGTATAGAGGATGTGACGTGTACATCTGCACATGGAACCTTTGGTTTCTAGTCTCGTTTGAAGAACTTTAAGGCAATGGAATCAGAAACGATGCTAACTCCGAGGGGGGAAAAATCTTCCCTCAGCCCAGTGGCTCTGCAGAGAGACTCCTCACCAGCATCAACAGTCAGACAGTCTGTCAGTTGAGCCATTCCGGACTCCTGCTTTGTTCTGTCTGAAAGCGCCCTGTGTTGTTGGTGAGAGCAGACCACAGCTTAGGCTGATAATTTTTAATCCAATTATTTTTTTTCTTCCAAACAAAAAGATGTTCTTGTTCCTTTATTTTAGGCTATAGGAGAAAAAAAATGAGCTGGAAAACTGATTGTGTTTGGAGGGTGATTTTACACATGTATGGATACAGTCAGCCTCTGCACCACCCACCTCCTCCTCCCCACCCCCTCCTATTCCCTCCC
>JADBJO010002675.1:272548-277548 GCA_016801955.1 Conus betulinus | reverse complement strand
CTGTCTGTGTGTCTGTCCGTGGTCAAAATGTTCACTCGCTCCAAGCCAAATTTCTGGGCCGACCTTTATAAAATTTGTACGTATTGTTCATTATGGGTCACGGATGATGCCCGATGTTTTTATTTTACCAGAACAGCCGTTACTAACAGTTATAACGGCCCAAAACAGTTTTTTTTCTCTTCTTTATGGATTATCTCAGAAAGCACTTGTATTCAAGATGAACTGGGAGTATGTTTATATGCTTTGCATCTTGTTTTATTTCACTTCTTCAGCAGGCTGTTTACAAGATGCTTTGTTGCTGTTTTTTGTTTGTTTGTTTTGTTATATTCAGGTCTAACGCCCAAACCCACCCAAGGAGGTGAAGCAGATGGCGGAGTATCAATGGGGTGGAAGGACAGAGACAGGGAGAGGGAAGGAATCTACTTGACACGGCGGCGCCGTGACCACCAGAACGTTACGGTACATCAAGATAGGTGGAGAACATTGGATTCCCCCCCCCCCCCCCCCCCCCCCCCCCCCCCGATGTTTTGTTGCCAGCGAGATTTGACACACACTACATTTGACCCCACAGTAGGCTGTTTGGTATCGCCGAGGAGGAGGAGGAGGAGGAGGAGGAGGAGGAGAGGAGGAGGAGGAGGAGGAGGAGAGGAGAAGAAGAAGAAGAAGAAGAAGAAGAAGAAGAAGAAGAAAGAAGAAGAAGAAACAACAACAACAACAACAACAACAACAACAACAACAACAACAACAACAACAGGGTGATGATGATGACGACGACGACGACGACGACGACGACGGTGATGATGATTGAGATGATGATGATGATGATGATGATGATGATGATGATGATGATGATGATGATGATGATGATGATGATGATGATGATGATGATGATGATGAACAAGAAGAACCAGAATAGATCATAACAATTAAAGTAGACGACGACGGAGGAGGAGGAGGAGGAGGAGGAGAGAGAAAGAGGATGAGAGACGGATGCAAGAGGATGACAAACAGGAGGAGGAAGGGTAAGAGCAGGAGGTCGGAGTGAATAGATGAAGGACATACAGTGGAGAAAAAGACTTCCGAGCATATTTAGAGTTGGACACGAACGTCAAACAAAGAGCTGTAAGAAGCAGAGCGTGGGACAGCCCAAAGTAGAAGCTGCAGAAGGGATATAGAAAGCGTGTGGGAAAGTGTTCGCCGACCAAAGTGTTCGGGGCTTTGTCAAAGATGAATGCTGCTCCCCCAGTGACAAAGGGCATCTCGTCATCTAGACGAGGGGGGTGGGACTAGGAGTAAGGGGCGCGCGGGGGGGGGGGGAGGGGGGAGAGGGGGGGGGCAGAGCAGGGGAGGGAGTAGAGCGGTGGAAAGACTTTGTCTGGTCGAACGACTCCTAAAGGGGAACAGGACAGTGTCCACTGATGAATGCTCCCACAGATGATCCGTCGCACAGGGCTCTTCAGGATCTCGTCCATCACCGATCTCAACGAGCACCAGCAAAAACGCCACGGCGTCCTTCTGCACCCCTCCTTCCCTCTTTTCACTTTCTCTCCTTCCTGAACCCCCCCCACCCACCCACCCACACACGCACACACACACACACACACAGCCTACTCCCTCTTCCTCCCCCCCCCACCTCACACTTACTACCTTCCCTTTTATGCCCCCCCCCCCTCCCCCCCCCCCAATCTACGAGAAGCATTCTATTTTGTGCTTGTGGAGTTTACGCGGCTTCCCATAAAATGGTGTAATTGATGCTGGAACTGCCCATTTAGACTGACCCTGGGATGATAATTTAATGAGGCTTAAAGAAGAAAGACTCTTGGTACACACCGGCTATTGACAGACTGATTAATGTTCTTACGGTTTAATGTCTGCTCATTCAAGTTTATGCTTTGAAACCACACTCAAAGAGAGCATGATTGTGCTGGTTGGAAGAAAGAAGAAGAAAGAAAAAGAAGAAAAAAAACAGACAGAAACACATAGGACTCTTAAGAGGAGGACTCTTAAAACCAGGAACAGTTTTCTTTACACGTCAGTTTCGATGTCAAACGAGTGAGTCTGCATGCTCGCATATGGATATATTTAACCAAGATAAACCATTTGTAATCAGCAAGCTGTTTCTGAACTCTGTTGTTTCTGAAGCCATGAGCTGGTGTTTGAATTCCTAACGCATGCATGTGTGCCTGTGCGTGTGTGTGTCCTGGCACAGACATGTTCCTCACCGTTTGTGTGCCAGTGTTTTCATGTGGGTGAGATCATCAGGTGTATTTCATCTTAATTGTCTGTCTGTGAGTGTGTGCTCATATTCGTTAGAACATTAGTCGTTTCTTTGCTTGCAGTGATGTTTTGCCAAGTTTCTTTTTCTTTTTGGATTGAGCTTCCTCAAAACATGCTGTGTAGTGGATAGCTGTCTTTTTTGTGCGATGATGTTTTAGATGTTACTGTCCTATAAATGTGTGTTTTATCGTGCATAAATCACAGACGTCACTATTCTGAATTTATCTTTTTCGAGATAATTATTTTAAGTTATTTTGAGTTTTGATTTTGGACGGGCGTAAAGTGGGGAGCTGACAGAAGAAGCGAGGTCAGGAATGTAGATGTAGGGAGTGTGTGTGTGTGTGTGTGTGTGTGTGTGTGTGTGTGTGTGTGTGTGTGTGTGTTGTGTGTGTGTGTGTGCGTGTGTGCGTGCGTGCGTGCGTGCGTGTGTGCGTGCGTGCGTGCGTGTGTGTGTGTGTGTGTGTGTGTGGGAGTGGGGGTTGGGGAGTGGGGTTGGGGGGGGGGGGGGGGGGGGGGAGGGGGAAGGAGGCGTCTCAGTGTGGACACACAACATTGTTGAAATACCATGAAAGGGTAGAAAGCAGCCAGCACAACTCTCTTGTTGTTGTATCGCCCATTAATTTTTTTCTCTCTTCTTGTGTTTAGTAGTTCAGGAACCTGACGTTTATCTCTCTCACCGTTCATCCTATATTTTTATCCTACGAGGCTCATGTGAGTTTCAGGAACACGACAGCGATGTGCCGCCGATTTAGCTCTATAGACTATTACTCAAGTAACACGTGAATGGAGCTGTCTCGCGTCTAACTTAGCACCAAAGTCTCTTTGCTGACGCCGGACGTTCTCTAGAATTCCACATTCACAGAATGTGTGCGAGGCTGAGTCGGAACATGATGGAAAATCCCATCGTGCACGTATTGAGGCGGAGGTCGATATCGGCCGGTTTGAATACGTGCAGACAATCCCCTGACAGCCATTTGCGGCTGGGGTGAAGGCGAGAGGAGTTCAGGACGTCTTTGATGGAGATGTTCAGTTCCATAGAAAGCGGCAGTTCTAACGAGGAGGGGTCTTTTCTACGACCTTGCCCAGACTTTGCTGAGGTCTGGAACAAGTTGACCGACTGTCGCTGCGCTCGCTTTGTTGATTTATGCCAAGTCCAACCATCCAAACCCCTGCCTGCGTGCTTGCTCTCCCTTGGCGTGCTCTCCTTTTCTTTTGATGGGAAGTCACGTCAGGACTAGGGGTCGGTTAATTTGAAATTCCGAGAGTTGTAACAGATGGGGGGAAAGCGCGAATTTTTAAGTGAAGCATTCTGCTCCCCCTTCACTCCTCTGTCCTGCATACAGACCTGTTTTACACAGGCACAAAGGCGAGAGAAGGGAGAACACATATGTTACATCTGACTCCTGTCCTGCATACAGACCTCTATTACACAGGCACAAAGGCGAGAGAAGGGAGAACAATATGTTACATCTGACTCCTGTCCTGCATACAGACCTCTATTACACAGGCACAAAGGCGAGAGAAGGGAGAACAGTATGTTATATCTGACTCCTGTCCTGCATACAGACCTCTATTACACAGGCACAAAGGCGAGAGAAGGGAGAACAATATGTTACATCTGACTCCTGTCCTGCATACAGACCTCTATTACACAGGCACAAAGGCGAGAGAGAGAAGGAGAACAATATGTTACATCAGACTTGAAGAGCAGGAAAGACGAACTGAAAAGGAACAAGAAGAGAACACGTTAGAAGGATGGGAGGGTCAAAAGGGAAGATGAATGAACATGATGGAAGGCAGGAAGGATGAAAGCAAGGAAGAAAAGGAAGGAGGGAACGAAGGTAGGATGGATGGATGGATGGATGGATGGATGGATGGATGGATGGATGGAAGAAAGAGAGAGACGAAGTGACGAAGGGAAAACGTATGAAAACGGAACGAAAGAAGAAGAAACACAACAACGAATACAGAAAGAAGCTTGCGAAATGAAGGAAAAAAGGGAAACAAGGCATGAAGAAAGGATGGGAGGAAAGAAGAGTTAATGAATGAATGAAGAACTTCAGGGAATATGACAGTGATCAGGCACTGTTTCAGAACCATATATAACGGCCTGGAATTTCCTTGAAAGGCTTGCAGACGTATTTGATGGATTTTCATGGAAGTGGCAATTCTGGAGAGATATGACAGTTGGGGAGCAGGGGGGGGGGGGGGGGTCATTTCTAAAGAGCCCCCCCCCCCCCCCCCCCCCCCCCCACGTGGCTGACGTCTTCAGAAAAAAGCTGAGCGACTGTCGCTGCACTCCCTTCGTTGATTTACGCCCAGTCAGACCATTGAAACACCCTGCCTGCTTGCTTTGTCTCCCTTGGTGCGCTCGCTCTCCTCCTCTCTTGTGACTGAAGTCACATCGGGACGAGGGCTCGTTCCGTTTGGAATTTTGATGTGCTAATGGATGGGAGAAAAAAAAAAAAAAGAAGAGAATTTCAAGTCTGTCAGTCTACATCCCCACTCCTCTCTCTTCTCTCCCCTCTCCTCCCCCCCCCCCCCCCCCCCTTCCATTCTACTATCTTCATGCATCTGCTAGACATGCATAAAGGGAAAGGAGATCAAAGAGATAAAAAAAAAAAACCCCAATGTAGGACGAGGGACCTCACAGGAGGAGAAAGACAGAAACGTTTGGAACGAATAGAGGGTCCAGTGGCACGTAAGTAGAAAGACAGGAGGGA
>JADBJO010002675.1:250048-260048 GCA_016801955.1 Conus betulinus | reverse complement strand
TCCAACACTGCTGGACAGTCTGTTTGGTCAGTGTGTGGGTCTGCCAGTTGGCAAGTCAAAAGGTGTGTGCTTATGTCTCACATTTTATTTTCTCTGTTTTAGTGCGTCTATAGGCGGGTATTTCAAATGCTCCCCTTTCCTATCCGCAAGTGATGTAATGTTATTTACTTCTTTTAGACAGCTAGGAGTATCTAGGAAATATTCCCCTGGTTCATGTTTAAATGTGTACGTTTTTATATTCTCTCTCTCTCTCTCTCTCTCTCTCTCTCTCTCTCTCTCTCTCTCTCTCTCTCTCTCTCTCTCTCTCTGGTCTGGTGTTTATTCAACCCTCGTTTCATTTCTTTGGCTGTTTGGAACAAAGTTGAACACACTCTATGGCTTCTCTAGAGGAGGAGAGGGGGGGGGGGGAGGAGGGAGAGGAGAAAGAAAAAAGCACAGAAAAAGAACCAAGAAATACGTGCTCTATACTAGCTGAGTTTTATTGCTAACCCTTCAACTTCAAAACACTATGGAGTTGTAAGATGTGGAAGCCAGTACAATTGAAACAATTAACCATTCAACACACAGATAAAGTACCTTTTGTCAACTCTAAAGAAACTCTAGGATTTAAACTCTAGAAAGTCATATGTTTGAGGGAGGCACAATGAGTTACCCTATTTCATGTCGAGTCCTATCTGTTAATGACATGTAGTTAATTTTTGCAGTGTGTTTATCATGGGTTAAAAGTGCTGCATACATATGGGCGCAAAGAGATTACCTAAAAAGGGTTAAATACGTTTCTGAGTTTGGATAACACGACATGACATACCAGGCGTCTCTTCGTAATGATTTGGGGAGGAGGAGGAGGAGGAGGGGAAATAGGAGAACGGAGGGATGGGAGGTACGTAATGTGTGTGTTTTAAAAATACGCTTGAGTTTGTTTCGATCGAGAGAGGTGCTGAAAACGTGATTAAAAAAAAAAAATAACCCGTCGAGGACCGATTAAAACGACGGAGTTGGAATGAACACATACCACAGAGTGACTGGTATGCAGTGTACAAAACATTTCAAACATTCTCCGAGCAATACTGGATCGTGCATATTTGATGTCTATTGTTCGTAACGGCTGAGGAAGGCATTCATCAAAAAAGGATTCAAATCAGCGTTATTTTACGCCTTGTTTTGTGTGTCCTTTTGTATTTTTAGGATTCTTCTTGTAAGGAATTGTAAAATATGCATCCTGCATGGCGTGCCAGACGTTTAGCGTTCTTCTTGTTTTAAGGAACTGTAAAAGATACATTTTGCTTAAACATGTTTCAAAAATGCACATGGCAAGGGTCAGCTTCTTACCACAGGGGTCACAGTCGGAAACCGTTCATACAATGCGTTGTTTATGCACCAGTCACATGTGACGCCCTAAACTTTACGACCATGTGAACCCGTGATGATCTGTCTCTCGTGACAATCGTAGCCTGGTCTTCCATGATTTGTCTCTCTGTGACAATCGTAGTCTGGTCTTCCATGATCTGTCTCTCGTGACAATCGTAGTCTGGTCTTCCATGATCTGTCTCTCGTGACAATCGTAGTCTGGTCTTCCATCCACAAGAATCCAATCTGCGCAGCAGTCACTTACAAGTCTAGCTTTTAACCAAAATAAGACTGCGGTAAGACCACGTTTCTCCGACCTGTCAAGGTGTTGCATTGACCTTTCCTCTGGGCGTTGTAAGAGTTCCCATGGGCTAATGCGATCTTCAAGACGACTCCACGACATTCGTACGATACTCGTGTACTGATCGCATTTACCTCACGAGTAACTGACTTACGTGTCCCCCCGACTCCTTGTCGATTACTTTCACACGGCAAAGTTCATGGTCATTACAGTGCATGCAAAATAACCCGCTAACGATCCAGTTTGCCATGCCGAGTGAATGAGGACCATTGGAGAGTAAAGTTACGAGAGACAGAACTTTGTTTGCTAAAACGTGAAAGGCATTTTGCGACTTTTGTAAAGAGTCTGTCTGGCCCCAGTCTGGTTGTAAACCATTCTTTACCCTCATGCGATTGGATTTTTTTTCCACTGTAAAATACCATGGAGGCGGAACAAAATGTTTCGTTTGCTATCAAGAATTACGAAAAATCTTTCAAAAAATATCTTTAAAAACCACTGTTCTTATTCTTCTCCTGGGGGAATAAAATCATATACTTTTGAGTAACGCTTGCAGATGTTCGCACGCAGACTTTTCAGAGCCTTTATTCTGCTTGCTGATGACGTTTTGAAAAGCAGAGGTTAAATATCAAAGGGTTAAAGCTTCGTAACCAAATTGACATGAAAGCGGTGAACTGTTACAGGTTCACGGTACCTGGGGTACGGCAATTGTGAAAGACGGATCCCCTCATTCTCCATCAACCTCTTCCACTTGTCCTAAAGTAAATCAGGTCTCCATTTATTTCTGAGAGGATAGAAAGGGTTTTCAAGTTGTCAACATCCGACCCTAAAAGTGGTTCGAACTCACTGACGTCAGGTCTGAAGCCGAACGCTGGAGCTGCAGTCATTTGTCTGCGGGTCCCTGCAGAGAACAGACAAATGGTCCCCTGGCTGTTCAATGTGAGGCAGTCATGGTGGTGATGATTGTTTTCGTTTTTGTACTCCCTGTTCTTATAGAACAGGCAGTACGTTAGAATAGGAACGAAGAAATGCTCTGTGTGTGTGTGTGTGTGTGTGTGTGTGTGTGTGTGTGTGTGTGTGTGTGTGTGTGTGTGTGTGTCCCCGTCCGTCCGTCTGTCCATGGTCAAAATGTGTTCCACTCGCTCCAGACAAACTACTGGGCCGATCTTTCTGCAAATTTGGAGGTATGTTCATTATGGGTCACAGATGATGCCCGATGTATTAGTTTACCGCTATAGCCGTTACTAATGGCTGTAACGGCGTGTAACGGTTTTTCTTCTTTATGGAATATCTCAGAAAGTACTTAGCCGATCTTTGTGAAAATTAGCAGGTATATTCATTACGGGTCACGGATGATGCTCGATGTTTTAGTTTACCCCGTTATATAACGTTACTAACGGCTATAACGGTCCATAACGGTTTTTTCCTTCTTTATAGAATATCTCAGAGAGTACGTGGCCGATCTTTCTGAAAATTTGTAGGTATGTTTATTATGGGTCACGGATGATGCCTGGTGTTTTAGTTTACCGTTATAGCCGTTACTAACAGCTATAACGGCCCCTAACGGTTTTTCTTCTTCATGGAATATCTCAGAAAGTACGTGGTCGATATTTCTGAAAATTGTAGGTATGTTCATTACGGGTCATGGATGATGTCCGATATTTAAGTTCACTTTTATAGCCGTTACTAACGGCCCATAATGGTTTTCTCTTCTTGATCGAAAATCTCAGAAAGTTCTCGGCCGATCTTTCTGAAAATTTGTAGGTATGTTCATTATAGGTCACAGATGATGGCCGATGTTTACCAGAATAGCCATTGCTAACGGTTACACCTGCCCAAGGTTTTTTTTTCCTCTTTATGGAATATATCACGCGTATTCAGGATAAACTGGGGAGTACGTTTATATGCTTTGCATCTTGTTTAGTTGGCATTGTCACTGTCACTGTCTGTTTAATGTGAGGCAGTCATTATGGTGATGATCTGGGTTTTGTTGTTGTTGTTGTTGTTGTTGTTTTAGTTGGCATTGTCATTGTCACTGTCTAATATGAGGCAGTCATGGTGGTGATGATTTATGTTCTGTGTTTAGTCGGCATCGTCATTGTTTTGGCCTGTAGCCAGAAAGGGTCATGGCGTATTTTGTATAAACTTCTAGGTCCGAGTTTCTGTCCCGTCCGTCTGTTTCTCTATCATTGTCTCTCTGTGCGTCTGTCTGCTTCTTTGTATGTCGGTCCGTCCGCCCGCCCGCCCGCCCACCCCCCCCCCCCTCTCTCTCTCTCTCTCTCTCTCTGTTCCACTGCTGATCGTTCTGATCTAGTGACGCTCTGCTCATGCTCTCTCTCTCACTCCATTTTCTTCTGATTGACGACTTCTTCAGCAAAGCGCTTCAAAAGACACTCTCATGGATCCCGTTTCCGTTCTATCTAGGGTCCCAAGCTACTAGAACTCACTTCCATTCCACATCAGATGTCCACTTCCGCTGCATCTCCGCAATCAGCCTTTTTTTTTTTTTTTTTTTTTGCTTTACACAACAAAGGAAAACACCAGGAAAGAGAGCAGGGAGGGGGGGGGGGGGGGGGGGGCGTCAATTGGAGTGGGTAGTTCTACTCCATGTTACGCAACTGGGTGAAGATGTTTTCAATTTGCAGTGTCCATGCTAACTATTTTGACGGATGCAGGGGGTGGGAGGGTGGAGGGGGGTTGTCTTTTGTTTGTTTTTTTGTTGTTTTTTTTTTGTCTGAAGGACTGAGAAGAAGGCAGAGAGTGCTATGATACGGGTAGAAAAAGGGCGGGGTGGTGTGTTTTATAAGCAAGTGGCGGGTGGTTGTTGGGGTGGGGTGGGGGGAGGGGTGGTATAAAAGATGGCTAGGGTGGGAGCAAAGGAAAGCGTTCCGTGCGTGTGTGTGTGTGAGTGTTGTGTGTGTTGTGTGTGTGTGTGTGTGTGTGTGTGTGTGTGTGTGTGGTGTGTGTGTGTGTGTGTTGTGTGTGTGTGTGTGTGTTGTGTGTGGTGTGTGTGTGTGTGTGTTGTGTGTGTGTGTGTGTGTGTGTGTGTGTGTGTATGTATGTTGCGTGCGTGCATATGTGTGTGCCTGTGCGTGTATGCGTGTTGTGTGTGTGTGTGTGTGTGTGCGTGTGTCTGCGCGCGCACACACACACGCGAGTGTGTCGGCGTGTGTGTGTGTGCGCGCACGCGCACGCGCGCTTGCGTGTGCTCTAGCCTGTGTGTGTGTGTGTGTGTGTGTGTGTGTGTGTGTGTGTGTGTGTGTGTGTGTGTGTGTAAGTGTGTGTGTGTGTGTGCGGGTGGAGGTGTGTGCGCGCGTGCGTGTGTTTGTGCGCGCACATATTTGCAAATCCGGGAGTCTGAATCTCTCTCTCTCTCTCTCTCTCTCTCTCTCTCCAAATCTCTCTCCTCTCTCTCTCTCTCACCTCACTCACACACACACACACACACACACACACCACACACACACACACACACACACACACCCACACACACATACGCACGCACTGACGCATCCCCCCCCCCCCACACACACACACAAGACACATGCACAACACATTTAAACGAACACACACACGCGTGGGTGCCAACAAATATGGAGAGAGAGAGAGACAGAGACAGAGGACAGACAGAGAGAGAGAGACTGAGAGAGACATAACGAAACAGAGATGGAAAGACAAGTTGCAGGGGACAGAGGCGCGGGGGGGGGGGGGGGGGGGGGGGGGGGGGGGGGGGGGGGGGGGGGGGGGGTGGGGGGGGGGGGGGGGGGGGGGGGGGAATCGTGTCACTACTGATGAGACCTGGCAGTGTGAGAGGCCAGGGGAAGAAAATGGTTGACACCGGATACAACAAGAATGACAGATGCCGACAGATGATGCAGATGACATGGGCGTGGAGTAGAGGGTGATACAGGAGGAGGGGGGGGAGGAGTGGGGGGGTGGAGGAGGAAGGAGTGGGGCAGTGGAGAGCAGCTGGGTGGGGATGGGGGGGGGGGGGGTTATGGATATGTGACAAGAGAGGTTGAAGAAAGGGTGGAAAGGTTAGGGGGTGGTGTAGGGCGTAGAAGGTGGAAGAAGGTGGTTCACTTCATGATGGAGTGTTGTAATGTCAATAAAGACAGTAAACTAATTCATGAGAAAATAATCCCTACACATTTGGCAAAAAAAAAGTGTAGTCTTCAATTTCATGTTGATTCATGTTAGGCGATCTTTGATAGAAAACAAACAAACAAACAGCAAACGAACAAACGCAGCAACAATTAGAAATCACCCAAGTAACATCAAAGACAAACACGCAAAGATCTGCATCGCATGACAGGAAGTAAAAAATCGGACTTTGATTCAACGCTGATCACAATGTCACATAATAGTGAGGATCATTTAAAACGTCATCCAGGGAAGATTCAGATAAAGCTGACAAAAATATTTTTCAACTGTTTACATTTTAGAAGTATATGCATGTTTGATATTTTTCGTCCTGTTGACAGTGGGAAAGACTACAACTTTGGATTCTCTCTTGAGGGCACATAAGACCGTATGGCGAAAGCTTGGCTGTGTCTGGAGTGGCACTGTCTTCATCTGTCCGTGGGCAGGGGTGGTTGGGTCTGTGGGGTGTGCTCGACAGCTGGAGGTGGTGTTTTTCGCCGGTGGGCTCTGCAGTCATGAAATACGGGCTGTACACCCCATGGGATGCTACTTTAAGGCTGTTTATGAGTTGCATCCTGTAGTCACAGAGAGAGAGAGAGAGAGAGAGAGAGATCATAAGAAGTGACAACCTGCACGTAAATTCAGGTGAAGTTTTAGGGGAGCAAGAGGTTTAAGAATTTTGAACTGAAAATATAAGAGAATTTGTTAGTAAGAGAAGGGAGAGGAGAGAGAGAGAGAAGAGAGAGAGAGAGAGAGAGAGAGAGAGAGAGAGGAGAGAGAGAGAGAGAGAGAGTCAGACAGACAGACAAGACAGACAGATAGACGGACGGACAGAGAGAGAGAGAGAGAGAGGCACAGAGAGAGACAGAGGGATCAGAGAGAGAGAGAGAGGGGGGCTGGAGGAGCGGCACATATAAGAGAGAGGCAGAGAGAGAGGGGGTGAGGGAATGAGGAGAAAGAGACACAGATAAGAGATAGACAGACAGACAGACGACAGATGAGTGGAGAGAGAGAGAGAGAGTAGAGATAGAGAGAGAGAGATGATAGAGAGAGAGAGAGAAGCATGAGAAGTGACAACATGCCTGGGGCAGGAGTATGAGGTTTTCTGGGGGGAAATGGAATAGTACGAATTTTTGAACTGGAAATGTCTTTATTCATTTTTCATTTTGATGAGATGAGAGTATTAGCGAGAGGGAGAGAGAGAGAGAGATAGAGAGAGAGAGAGAGAGAGAGAGAGAGAAGAGAGATAAAGGAGAGAGAAGGTATAGATATAGAAGAAGGAGGAGAGGGGGAAGTAGATCGAAGATCGGATCGAGAGGGCAGAGACAAAGACAGAATTTAAAGACAGATTAACAGACAACAGACACAGGCAGGGACCAATGGGGAGACAGACAGAGTACAAAACAGTGACGGACATAAACAGAGGGGAGAGGGAGAATAAAGACAGACTAGACAAAGGGGAGAGGGATGAGAGTGAGGGAAGGATGGGAGAGATCCAGAAGAGAAGAGAGAGAGAGAGAGGACAGACAGACAGACAGACAGACGACAGACAGGTAGACAGAGATACAGATAGAACAGACTGAAGTGTGATGGTCTCAGAACAGACAGAGAATAGATGATAGAGAGAGAGAGAAATGGAGACTGCGTGACAGAGATGCAGAAAACGATGAAGACAAACCAAACAGACGTGAGTGTGTGTGTGTGTGTGTTGTGTGTGTGTGGTGTGTGTGTGGTGTGTGTGTGTGTGTGTGTGTGTGTGTTGTTGACAGACAGACAGAGAGACAGAAGACAGAAAGAGAAACAGATAGACAGGAAGACACAGAACAACCAGAGCATAGGTCTCAGTCACAACGAATGTGACCCTGGAATTAACCAACATCAGGAATCGGATAGGTCTTCAGTCCACCAATGATGACACACAGTGACAGTTGATAGGTCTTCACTCACAACAATGATGACCACACACAGTGACAGTTTTGATAGGTCTTCACTCACAACAATGACGACACACAGTGACAGTTGATAGGTCTTCAGTCACTCACAACAATGATGACACACACCAGTGACAGTTGATAGGTCTCTTCAGTTCACAACCAATGATGACACACAGTGACAGTTGATAGTCTTCAGTCACACCAATGGACACACAGAGTGACAGTTGATAGGTCTTCAGTCACACCAATGATGACACACAGTGACAGTTGATAGGTCTTCAAGTCACAACAACATGATGACACACACAGTGTGACAGTTGATAGGTCTTCAGTCACAAACAATGATGACACCACAGTGACAGTTGATAGGTCTTCAGTCACGACAATGATGACACACACAGTGACAGTTGATAGGTCTTCAGTCACACCGGATTGCAACAATAATGACACACACAGTGACAATTGATAGGTCTTCAGTCACTACAATGATGACACCCAACAGTGGCCTACACAGTTGATGGGTCTTCAGTCACAACAATGATGACACCACAGTGACAGCTGATAGGTCTTCAGGCACAACAATGAAGACACACTGTGACAGTTGATGGAGATGGGGACCTACGAAAGGGACGGGTGTCGGAGGTCGCTCACTGGGGGTTGAGAGAGGCGGTGGGGGAGGGGGGGAGGGGGGAGGAGTAAGAAACGGGCGGAGTTATCAGCGTAGCAGGGTGTTGATGGAGTTGGCGGGGGTGGAGGGGAGGAGAAATATGATGGGTGATTCCGGCGAGGGGGAACTGGGTTGCCGTGTTGAGCAACAGTGGGAAGGAAGTGAGGTTCAGGAAGAATGAAATCTGGATACGATGTGAAACGACCGAGAGAGAGGAGAGAGAGAGAGAGAGAGAAGAGGAGAGAGAGAGAGAGAGAGAGACAGAGACAGGAGACAGACCCGACAGACACACAGACAGACAGATAGAGACAGAGAGATACAGGCAGAGAGAGAAAGAGCAAGAGATGGAGGGGGATGGACAGTGTAAGAGCGGGCGGAGAGAGATGAGAGAGAGGAGGGGTAGAGAGATGAGAGAGAGAGAGAGAGAGGGGAGAAAGAGGAGAGGCGGAGAAAAGAGAGGATGAGGGGACGGGGTAGTTTGGGTGTGCATGCGTGCGTGCGTGCGTGCGTAAGTGCGTAAGTGCGTGCGCGCGTGCGTGCGTAAGTGCGTGCGTGTGTGTGTGTGTTGTGTGTGTGTGTGTGTGTGTGTGTGTGTGTGGTGTGTGTGTGTGTGTGTGTGTGAAGGAGAGACAGGACAGACAGAGAGATTGACTGACAGACACAAACATGCAGACAGACAGAAGACAGACAGACGGACAGAGACACAGATAGACAGACAGACATATAGATACACAGACAGACAGACAGACATATAAACACACACGTAAACAGAGATAACCACAAACAAAGACAGACAGATAGAACACACAGACAGAAGGCACGCAGACAGAAGGGTGGAGCTTGGATTCATGCCTGGGAACTTACTGATAGTCAGAGAGATTCAGACAAAGCGATATGACATACTGCCTCTGTCTGTATAGTCAGAGAGGTCAGACAAAGCGATATGACATACTGCCTCTGTCTGTATAGTCTGGGAGATCAGACAACGCGATATGACAAACTGGCTCTGTCTGTATAGTCAGAGAGGCCAGACAACGCGATATGGCAAACTGCCCTCTGTCTGTATAGTCTGAGAGGTCAGACATTATTACATACTGCCTCTGTGTCTGTATAGTCTGAGAGGTCAGACATTATGACAAACTGCCTCTGTCTGTATAGTCTGAGAGGTCAGACATTTATGACACAACTGGCTCTGTCTGTATAGTCTGAGAGGTCAGACATTATGACAAAACTGGCTCTGTCTGTATAGTCTGAGAGGTCAGACATTATGACAAACTGGCTCTGTCTGTAATAGTCTGAGAGGTCAGACATTATGACAAACTGGCTCTGTCTGTATAGTCTGTGAGGTCAGACATTATGACAAACCTGGCTCTGTCTGTATAGTCTGTGAGGTCAGACATTATGACAAACTGGCTCTGTCTGTATAGTCTGAGAGGTCAGACATTATGACAAACTGGCTCTGTCTGTATAGTCTGAGAGGTCAGACATTATGACAAACTGGCTCTGTCTGTATAGTCTGAGAGGTCAGACATTATGACAAACTGGCTCTGTCTCTGTATAGTCTGGCTCTGAGATAGTCAGACATTATTCCAAACTGGCTCTGGTCTGTAT
>JADBJO010002675.1:235048-245048 GCA_016801955.1 Conus betulinus | reverse complement strand
ACTCACTTACAGAAAAACAGCAAACGGCTAATGTGTCCATGAAATAAATTGTAAACATGGCATACATAACTGCACAACACACACACACCACACACACACACACACACACCACACACACACACAGCGCTCGCGCGCGCCTCCCCCCACCACCCATCCCCCATTTCAGCCATTCCTCAACATCCACCAACTCCTCCCTCCACCCCCCCCCCCCACCCCACCCCCCCAATTATTCCCAAAGAACTTCTCTCGAAACACATATCTCCATCCTTTCTCTCTCCGCTCTTCCCCCCTCCCTCCGCAGAGCAATGCCAAACAGATTAACCCCATTACCGACACTCCTCTGCTCTCTGGTGCCACCATTCAGGGCTTTTCTGGCACTGTTCTACGAAAATATACCTTCGCGCCTCCCTCCCCCTCCCCCCTCCCCCCCCCCCCCCCCCCCCCCCCCCCCCCCCCCCCCCCCCCCCCCCCCCCCCCCCCCCCCCCCCACCGCCTGTCAACACTGTGCAGTACCATCGAACTATCGCGAAAACCCGTTTCGTTGACAAGCGGCGGTCCACACAACAAAAGACTGAAGAAGACGGATGGGTGAATTATCAATGGTTCTAGGTCTATGGGGCGAGAGAGAGAGAGACAGACAGGCAGGCAGGCAGACAGACAGACAGACAGACAGGCAGGCAGACAGACAGACAGACAGACACAGAGACAGACAGATATAAATAGAGAGAGAGTATGTGTCAGCTAGCAAGCCAGATAGACAGCTTAATAGAGAGACAGAGAGAGAGAGAGAGAGAGAGAGAGAGCGAGAGAGAGAGAGACAGACAGACAGACTAGACAGACACAGAGACAGAGATAGAGAGACAGAGAGAGAGACAGAGAGACAGACAGACACACATTCAGACATACAGACAGATATAAATAAAGAGAGAACATCAGCAATCCAGCCAGCCAGACAGCTTGGGGGAGAGAGAGAGAGAGAGAGAGAGGAGAGAGAGAGAGAGAGAGAGAGAGAGAGAGAGAGAGAGAGAGAGGGGGAGAGGAGAGAGAGAGAGAGAGAGAGAGAGAGAGAGAGAGAGAGAGAGAGAGAGAGAAGGCGAGACAGACAGACAGACAGACAGTAAAAGTGACAGACTGAAACAGACGGAGACAGAGAGCATGACAGCTTACCGGGACTGCGACGGAGCGAGTGTGGTTGGGGGATGTACGTTGTTGATCGTCCATCGAGTCGACGAGGACTTCAGTCAGCTTGGGGTGACAGATGGCCGACATGAGTTGTGTCCAAAGAGGCGGATTCCGGGCATTCTTCCAGAATGTCTGCAAACAAACTGCTTGGTTCTGGTGTTCTTCAGCTTGGTGACATGAAGCCGTCTTGGAGCCCTCTTGCCTTGCGGGCATCTCTTGGGCTGGACCCGGGTGTTGAACTTGCTCATTATGAGACGGTGGTCAGTCCAGCATTCGGCACCGCACATGGATTGGTGACTCTTGCACCCTGTCTATCGCTCTTCCTGACAATGACGTGGCCAATGAGATGCCAATGCTTGCAGCGGGATGCATCAATGATGTCTTGTTACGGGCAGGGAAACGGAAGACTGTTGGTGATCAGCAGTTCATGGTCAGCACAGGTCTGGAGCAGCAGGAGGCCGTTGCTGTTGCAGTGGCCTGTTCCATGTTTGCCGATGATACCTTCCCAGGAGTCGCCGTCAGAACCGACTCTAGCGTTGAAACCACCAAGTATGGCGAGCTTGTCTGCTTTCGGAACAGCTGCCATGTTAAAGTGAAGATCCTCGTAGAATTTGTCCTTCACGTCATCTTAGTCGCTCATGGTCCTGCTTGCAGGCGCTGATAATTGTCAGGCGCTTCTTTCCAAATCAAAGGGGGAGTTTCATGGTCATCAGCCGGTCATTTACGTCCTCTGGAGGTCCAGCTAGCTTGCCAACAAGAGCTGTCTTCACTGCAAAGCCGACACCAGTCTCTCGTCGCTCTTCACTTCTTCTTCCACTCCAAAAAAAGGTCCAGCTTGCCAGAGCCCCTTTCACACAGTTCGCCCTGTCCCGAAAGCCAGGTCTCACTCAAGGATGTGATGTCGATGTTATACCGGGCGAGTTTTTTTTTCAGTTAGAGCTGTTCTCCTCTGAGGCCTGTGGATCGTCTCTATCCAGGAGGGTGCGCACATTCCATGTGCCGAGGGTGAGAGGAATAATCCACGTCTTTTTCCTCTTGGAATTTTGACCGCTGTTACAGGGTCTCCTCCAGCTGCGGTAGGCTGGCTGGGGAAGAATGGAGCAGGCAATGGTTAGGACATCTTTTTCTACCCCTTCCTCATGCTATGGAGGTGAGCAGTGCTATCCTAACAAGGGCTTCTCAGTCTCTCAGGTGGTTGCCCAACTCCACTGCTGCTCCAGTTCAGTGGAGAACAACCCTTTAGCCTGAGCCGCCTGTGTACAGGGTTGTGGCTTCGGCTGCCAGTGTAGTCACATCTACCGCTTCGTCGCTCGCCCATCGCCACAGAAGTTAGGAATGAGATAGGGATGAGGTGATTAGGGATGGATGAGGCCGATGATGATGACAGAAGGGACTTGCGCAGTGACTTTGCTTAAGGTAAGGAGCAGTTGCGCAATTCGTCAACCTCACTCTCTCGTCCAAAACCATCCGAGTCCAGGGGTGTCCAGCAGAGGCAGCATCTCTGGTGGGTGTGCTTGGCAAGTCCTGAGGGCTGCACATCCATCTCTGGTCCTCACTCGGCACTCGACTCCCACCTGTGGCTCCCCGTAGTTGTTGACATGCGACAGCGGCCACACCCCGGGCAACAGCTTTGGCAGGCTGGCAGAACCAGGAGAGGGGCAGCGGACGGGTCTTCAACCCTCGGTGAGACAGGGCTGGTCTGCCTCAGTATGTGGAGACTGGACTCGGAGGACTGCGCGGAGGAAATCACAAAGTGATTCAACGGGCAGAAAGGTGGCTCCCAGTTATACATTGTGGAGTGCATGCAGCATGGTGAGACAGGAAAGACATCATGGTCAGCATTGCATCTGACGTCATCTCCAGCCATCTTGACCCTGTCTTGCTGCCTGGGGTTGAACACAGTGGAGCAGGAGAGATGGCCCCTGCCACAGAAAAAAAGATGAATCTGCTTCAATTGTTGGTGAAAATTTGGTAGATAACCCGACTTAAATTGCTTTGCTTATTCTTTCCCTCACTCTTCCATCCATCCATCCTTCCTTCCTTCCTTCTTTCCTTCCTCCCTCCCTTCCTCCCTTTCTTTTTCTGTCTGCCTGTATACCATTCTTTGTTCTCAAACTTATTCCTCTCTTTTGAAAGTATGCCTGTCCCTTCGGTTATACTATCACAAAGTAGTCAGGCTATGGCTCCAGACAGCTTGGGCACCAGACCATCAGAAGACACACAACCCCGATGGCAATCATGCTGGAACACCTTTCTAGGCCAGCGAGTGGCCGTGCTCATTTCTGCAATCCCGCATTTCTTTCAAAAAAAAGGACAGCGACAGTAACCAAGGCGGCTGACTCGAAGGCAGCAGGGGTATACCACAGGGAGGTATTGGGGAACCCAATCTGTTTAGCATCTTAATGGAATCGTCGGCAGTGCAGTGATAGAAGCGACTCCCTGGGATTAAAGGTGAACGGTATCAATGTTGCGGTGTCACCGTGTGGGTGAAATACGAGACGGAAGCAGCAAAGAGGGTTCCAGTTTCTCCAGCTCTGAGAGAACCGAATTAGATCCAGAATTAACCACCTACGGCAATACAGTGGAAAGAAAAGCCAGGCTATACATACATATGTCCCTATTTTTATATATATATATATTGCTATATATCTCTGTTTATATGTATACGTGTGTGTGTGTGTGCGTGTGTGTGCGTGCGTGTGTGTGTGTGTGTGTGTGTGTGTGTGTGTGTGTGTGTGTGTGTGTGTGTGTGTGTGTGTGTGTGATGTGATGTTGTTGATGATGATGATGATGATGATGATGCTGAACAACAACACGTTTTAGTTGCAACACCGTCCACGGAGTTCAATTTCTATTGGTCAAGCTTTCGCCTGTAAAAGGCTTTTTCAGCACTCCTGTCCAGTCAAACAGCACCGTTAAAGCAACAACAACGTATCACACACACACACACACACACACACACACACACACACACACACACTCACACACACACACACACACACACACACACATATATATATATATATATATATATATATATATATCACACACATACACACACACACACACACACACATATATATATATATATATATATATATATATATATATATATATGTGTGTGTGTGTGTGTGTGTGTGTGTGTGTGTGTGTGTGTGTGTGTGTGTGTGTGGTGCACGCACGCACACACACACATGCACACACTATAAAAGGAGAGAGAGAGAGAGAGAGAGAGAGAGAGAGAGAGAGAGAGAGAGAGAGAGAGAGAGAGAGAGAGAGAGAATAGGAATACGAATAAGAAATATTTGCTGTGTTCGGCACTCCGCCTTTTCCCAGGGTAGAGGAGAGGTGGGAGAAGCATGATCAACCTGAACCATTAATATGATATGAAAAATAACATATGAAAAGGGTTAACACAAGCAATCGTCTTCGCACTATGGAATGCACATTACGGGAAAGTCCATGGCAGCAGACGTCGAGCACTCACTGCCAGAGAACGCCGCCACAGTCTGCGCCCAGAAGATTTCCATCTGCACCAGTCTCCTCGGAAAGCGAGGCGACTGCAGGCGGAAATCTGAACAAACCTTTAAAAGTTTGTGTAAGAAATCTGCCTGACATGAACCAACGAACCACAAGATTCGCACCAGTTTAGTTACTGAGCGTGGACGTTCTTCATTTCGCTTGAAACTTTGATGGAGTCTTTACTTTTCTTTTGATGGTTGTTCTCACGTCATGATTTCATTGAAAATGTCAGTAGTTATACCGCAAATTTGTCCTGTGTCACTGACTGAGAGAGAAGAGAGAGAGAGAGAGAGAGAGGGGGGGGGGGGGGAGAGAGAAGATGAGAGAGAGAGAAAGAAGGAGACAGAGACAGAGATATAGACCGAGGGAATGAGAGAAATAGAAAAGGAGAGGGGATAGGAGGGGAGGGGGGTCAAAAAAAGGGACTAAAGGAAAGAGACAGAGAGAGGGAGAGACAGGGGGGGGGGGGGGGGGGGAGAGAGACAGAGGGAAAGAGAGAGAGAGAGTTGGACAGAGATGGGAGAGATCGAAATGGAGGGCAAGCAAGGGGTAAAAAAAGCTATAAAGGAAGAGGGAGAATGGGGGGGGGGGGGGGGGGGGGGGGGGGCGAAAAAAAGAGAGAAGAGAGAGGGAGGGCGAACGACGACAGACGAAGGGAAACAGAAAGGCAGAAGGTCATGGGACACGACATGAACCAAGGAAAAGACCCAATGCCAGGAAAGACTGGAGTCAAAGAAATAAAGAAGAGAGAGAGAGAGAGAGAGAGAGAGAGAGAGAGAGAGAGAGAGAGAGAGAGAGAGGAGAGAGAGAGAGAGAGAGAGAGATACAGAGAGAGACTGAAATCGAGGCAGCGGGTAAGGAGAAAGAGGGAGAAGGGGGAAGGGGGCAGAGAAAGAAAAAAAACAAAAACAAAAACAAAAAACAATACGAAATCAACACTAACCTTGTAGCCGCGACATTTCAAATAATGGACGGTATATAACTGTAATCCAGACATATTGTGACAGAAAACAACACTGACGCTCGGAGAGAGATTTTGACAACAACAGTCGGATCAAAACCGCTGACACATCAAGCACAGGAGGTGAGCGCCTTAGGTCAGCAGACACGTGCAAAGCAAGGAAGGAAGAAAGAGGGGGGGAGGAGGGGGGGGGGGGGGGGTTAGAGGGGGAAGTGGGGTGGAGGGAAGGGGGCGACTCAGCTTGCTGTGTTAATGAGAGTCGAAGAAAACACACGGGGGAAGTCGAGTAGAAACAGACGACCACAAGTATTTATGAAAAGACTAGAAAAACTTGAAGGAAGGGAATGGAAGCGAGAGAGAAGATTGTCAGAGATTGTAGAGAGGAAGAAGTCATGATGATGATGATGATATTTCCAAGTGAGACCGATAAGCACATATATGCTTTTTTTCACATCCGGCCCTTGCCCTGCCGAGCTGTTCTCCACCAACATGAGCATATCAATGCCAACACATAATTTCACCTACTACAATCAGCACCATCCCACAGTGCTGTTTACTTTTTTTCACAAACACTATTTGTATGACCCCACACACACACATACACAACTCCCTACCCCCCCCCTCCCACCCCACGGTGCCATGAGTGATACCAGCTCTCTCTCTCCCCTCCCACATTGCCCTATCCCCCCCCCCCCCCCCCTCAAACAATACCTTGTCACCCATGTATCATTCCCATTCACTTCTATCATTATTAGCATCACCCATACCCCCACATACAACTACCCACTCATAAGTACTATCACCACCATCACCACCCAGTTAAGTCATTTGTTTATCTATTTCTATTCCCCTTTTTACTTTAATTAATTTATTTACTTATGCATTATTGCTATTCTCATTTTATTTTATTTATTTTTCCAACTAAGCACTAAACCAGATACTCAAGTTACAAACCCCATTGTTTGACTCCTCCTCCTCCCCCTCCCCCTCCCCCCTCCGTTCCTCACCATTCCCTCTCCCATGGGTCCCTCTGTCGTTCCCGTCCGGCGGCCATTTTGCTCGGGTGCCCAAACACATGGGAAGATAAGTAACGTTACTTTCGTACCGTCCTAAATGTCATTAGTTTTTGCCTGAAGAAGACCCAAGAGGTCGAAATGCATTGCGTCTTGTCCTGTGCATTGTTGGTCTATGTCCTTGTCGGTAGCTAACCCCTCTCTTTCTATATTTTTTTTTTTCTAAAAAAAAGGAGAGAGAGAGAGAATATGAAAAAAGATCACACACACACACACACACGCACGCACGCACGAACGCACGCGTGCGCGCGCACACACACACACACACACACACACACACACACACACACACACACACACACACACACACAAGTGAGCGAGAGAGAGAGAGATGTGAGAGAGAGAGAGAGAGATGGAAGGGGGGGGGGGGGAAGTGAAGTGAGGGAAAAAGAGACAGAACGAACGACGGGTCGCCCCCCAACAGGTAATGTAAGGTAATGTTGCCTATAGCCCAGCCGACCGCAAAGGGCCATATCAGGGCAGTCACCATGCTAAGGTCGGCCAACAGCCAAACTGGTAATTGAAAGGAAAGAAAGACGGGGGAAGAAAAACCAGGTGCGAGGGAGGCAGACAAACAGACATTAAGGGAGGGGAGAAGGTAGAGGTAGGGGGGGGGGGGGGGGGGGGGGATGGGGATAGACAGACAGAGATACAGAGAGAGTGAGTAAACATTAAAATTCGCTTTTGGGGTGTGTGTGGTTTACAGCCAGGACACAAACCACAATTAGAAACAAGCACCAAAACGCTATAAAACCAATAATCACGGCTTCGAGTCATCATTTGCGTTTAAAACGGAGCAGAAATGCTACGAAACATCTGGTCTTGGATCTCTTTTTTTTTCTCCTGCTGTGAGAAGATATGCCCCTTGCTATGTAGGACCCAGAAATTTCAGGGAGTTAAGTCGTCCTTCTGTATTTGACTTCCTCCTCCCGCTCCCCCCCCCCCCACCCCCCTCCCTCCACCCCCCCCCCTCCACTGAATGTCCCGTCATAATTGCTCGAGTGTTAGAACAGTTTCTCTCCCCTACTGAGCAGAGAGGAGAATAAAGGAAATGTTTGCTTCAGCAGGGACGCAATAGAATTAGATTTGAGCAAGAAGCAAGGAACTTAAACATGTACGTAGTCAAGGCAATTCTACGCCAATCATAGGAGCAACAGAGGAATAAGTTAGCTGCAGTACCTACGTTCAAACTTAACATCTACATCCCTTTTCTTCCGGGAGCGGTGGGGGGGGGGGGGGGGGGGGGGGGGGGGGGGGGGGGGGGGGGGGGGGGGGGGGGGGGGGGGGGGGGTGGTCCTGCAACCTCCATTTTTTTTTTTCGCCTTTCTTCTTTTCCTTTCTTTGTCTTTTCTTTATTTTTTTTTTTTGTTTCCTTTTTTTTTTAGTGGAGCCTCTATCCTACTTTTCCCCACGTTTTTTTGGGGGGGGGTCTGCTCATTTTTTCTCTCCCTTTGTTTAAAAACCTGCTCGCTCACCATGCACAATTTGCTTGTTTCATTATCGATGGACATTCGCTTGCAGATTTAAATTTTTGTAATGTACGGTACATAGGGTCTGGGTTTCTTTTGGTACTAAGGTGTGGTGTACTGACACGTTCATAATGCTACACGTGCTCCTTTTAACACAATAAAAGAAAATGGTGACAGAATTCTATACTGGCATACAATGATGTTTCAGATATGGCATACAATGCAATCTTGGCAGTCAAGGAAGCCCGATGGAAGCCGAAAAATTACACAGGTATCTGAAAAGAAGAAGAAGAAGAAGAAGAAGAAGAACAACAACAACAACAACAACAACAAGAACACCAAGAAGAACAAGAACAAGAAGGAGACGAAGAACAAGAACAAGAGAGATTATGCATGTCGAGCGCGTGTCTGTAACTTAAGTGTGTGTGTGTGTGTATGTGTGTGTGTGTGTGTGTGTGTGTGTGTCTGTATGTGTCTGTGTCTGTGTACACGTGCGTGCGTGCGTGTTTGTGTGTGTGTGTGTGTGTGTGTGTGTGTGTGTGTGTGTGTGTGTGTGTGTGTGTGTGCACGTGCGTGCGTGCGTTTGTGTGTGTGCGTGCGTGTGCGTGCGTGCGTGTGTGTGTGAAGGGCAAAATAACACATGAAACATCCCATGCACCGATGCCAACAGAAATCCCGTTAGACCTTCTGTGGGAAAACGGCTTGCGCGTCACACACCCCTGCAGCGTCCCACTGGTAACATCAGCTCCACCTTCCTTCAAGCGAAATAGTTGGCCCTGACATCCTGCTGCTGGTGGGGAGGGAAACGTCTGTTTGGGGGGGGGGGGGGGGGGGGCATATTCTCAGGGTAAATGCTGGCAGTCTGAGTAAACATTTTTTTTTTGGTCTATGGATACAGTCAGTTTGGGAGTGGCAGAAGGGACTGAGTAAGAAAGGGCGCAGGGGTCGGGGTAGAAGGGGGAGAGAGGTAGGAAGATGGGGAGGAGGGAACAGGAGAAGGTGTGTGTGTGTGTGTGTGTGTGGGGGGGGGGGGGGGGTAGAAGCTGACTCTATCAATACATGACTGTGTAAAATCACCCCCAGATATAGATTCAGTTTTTATGCATTTTTCCCTGTTGTACTGTAATATAAAAGAGTAATACCATCTTTTTGTTATATATCAATAGGGGTTTGTGTGGGGCCCTATTCTTTTTTATTGTGTGACAGAACTACATTTGACGGAAGTATCTTTGGAGGGGGGGGGGGGGGGGGGGGGGGGGGGGGGGGGGGGGGGGGTCTCAGGCCGAAGATATGTGTTTGATTATTAAATTGGTGGGCATTGCCTTATCAAATAAACACATCGTCATATTTGCCCATCCTCTCCCTCCCCCACCTGCCCCAACGAGAGACAGAGAGACAGAGAGAGAGAGAGAGAGAGAGAGGGGGGGGGGGGGGATGGGGAGCCAGCCAAAAACTATGAGGCTCGTTGTTACGTCATTCAGACGTTGCAAAATGCTCGGATCATGCATTTAGTGTATTTTTGTCATAGCTTCTAAAACAGTGTCAACGGTTCAGCGCCTTTAGTCTACCTGTTCTTCCCTCTTACCTTCCCTCCATCTCTCCTCCAGCTTCTCACCCACTTCCCCCTCCCCTCCCCATATCTCCCATCCACTGACCCCCAACCCCACCCACCCCCCTTTCTCTCTCTGTGTTGTGTCTAGCTACAGCAGTACAGGTTAATCACAGGCAGCATACTGGTAAGGGTGCATTAGGTACGTTTGGCCCCAAATCAACTATATGGATGTACAGACTGC
>JADBJO010002675.1:202548-227548 GCA_016801955.1 Conus betulinus | reverse complement strand
AAAAAAGCAACATTAAGTCATTGCTAAGTTCACCCCGAAGACAAGACAAACACGCGATTTCTGGCAACATAGAATGGAATGCCGCCGAGAATTGGTTTCGCTTCAAGAAAGCGCATTGCGGCCTGTTCTTTTAGCAGATGGACGCCACAGGAGGTCTGTGACAGATGAGCCGTAGTCAGACAACAGATCTGACTGGAAATTCTGTTGCGTAACTGTGAAAACATTGGCAGCGACGTGTGGGACGTACAGTTTGCTGTGCATTTTCTCCCATCGATGCTGGTTTTTGTATACACACACACACACACACACACACACACACACACACACACACACGCACACTCTGAAAGAGAGAGAGAGAGAGAGAGAGAGAGAGAGAGAGAGAGAGAGAGAGAGAGAGAGAGAGAGAGAGGGAGGGAGAACGAACGACGAACGAGATGTTGTTTAATGAGGGAAAGGAAAAATCACAGGTCAGTGGCTTTTTTTCCATCCAGCCCTCAAACAAGGGGAAAGTATCTCATAAACAACAACAAATACATAGCAATTTAGAATAACAGAATGCATTATGTAACCAGAGGAAGAAAGTGTAGGAGGGAGGGAGGGACGGAGAGCGACAGCGAGAGAGAGAGGTGGGTGAGGAAGTGACGAATAAAGAGATAGACGAATAAAGAGATAGAGAGAGAGAAGAAGAAGAAGAAGAAGAAGAAGAAGAAGAAGAAGAAGAAGAAGAAGAAGAGCAAGAGCAAGAAAAAGAAGAAGAGAAGAAAAGCATATAAAAAATGCACATCACAAAACGACAAAATGCAATGAAAAGAAGAGTCGTACCAAAATCAAGTTATTCAGTAAAGAAGAAAGAGCTGAAAAAACACCAGAAATGCCCATCGCAGCAGCTAACATCAATGCCATACACTTCACACACACCCTCCCCCCACGTCAAAACAAAAGAAAAGGGGATCAACATGGGATGACAAAACCAGACACAGACAGACAGAGACAGACAGACAGACAGACTGTGTGTAAGTGTGCGCGCGTTAAAATGTGCGCGCGTTAAAATGTGCGTGTGTGTGTGTGTGTGTGTGTGTGTGTGTGTGTGTGTGTGTGTGTGTGTGTGTGTGTGCGCGCGCGCGCGCGTGTATGCGTGTGTGAGGAGAGAGAGAGAGAGAGAGAGAGAGAGAGAGAGAGAGAGAGAGAGAGAGAGAGAGAGAATGCTAGCTAGGCATTCAGGGTCTGACTAACGCATCGGGGTAATGCGCGAATCAGACTTATGCAGAGACTAGTCCGCAAGAGATTAGAAAGCGTTCAAAAGACGTACTGTATTACTACTGAGTTACAGCGGAGTAGGATTACTCAGATGCGATGATTAATGCTCAACTGTCTTACTGTTCCTGTTAATTCAAAATGTTTGTGTCAATGTATTATAACCCCTTCAGATGGGGCCATGGCCAACACAGAATAAACTTCCGCTTCCGAAACTTCCGCTTCCGCCTCTCTCTCTCTCTCTCTCTCTCTCTCTCTCTCTCTCTCTCTCTCTCTCTCTCTCTCTCTGGCAGCAATGTGGGAGAGTCGGGAGCAAATACAAAGTTGTATTGGACCTAATTTGATAGATTAGCTTATCTTCTATCAGAAAAACAAAAAAAGACAACTTCAACGAATACAATTCTGTTACAGTCGAAAAGGAAAACAATGATATTTGAAAGACATATCTTGAAATAAATTCTGTTACAGTCAAAAAGGAAAAAAACAATGATATTTGAAAGACATCTCTCGAAATAATGTGTTAAATGTTGTAACGGACAAAACAAACATGCTTGAAATCCGGTTCTACATCTTGAAGTGATTTCACCTTACGCGCAGACTGAGCCTGCCTACACACACACACCTCCCATCCCACCCCCCCATCTCCATACTTCCTTCCCTCCCTTCTTCCCAACCTCTACCACCCCCCCCCCCCCACACCCCCCACCCCCCCCCCGCCCCCTTAACTCTCAAACTGAATGTCTCCACGCGAAAAGAAAAAAAAAAAAAAAGACGGCTCTGTACAATTACGGCAAGCGTTTGTTTGCCTTGAGGATATGCCACAAAACATTATTCCCTACAAACCGCGGAATGTCACGGCCAACTAGTTTAGCTTCAAGAGACGTGGCGCTGATTTACCAGTGGGACGCTGCAGGGGTCTGTGGCATCGGAGCCGTTTTCTCACCGCAGGACTGACGGGATTTCTGTGACGTCACCGTGGGATGATTGCGTAGGATGTGCCGTTTCATGTGTTTTTTTGTCCTCTATAAGGAAGAGGAGGATGTGGGTCGGGAGGGTGGGGTGGGGTGCTGTTGCAGTCTGGCCCAGTGGATACAGGATGTTTTTTTTTGTGATTTAATGGTTCTGTGTTCAATTCCCGCTGGAGACAGATCAGATGACATTTCTTTTCAGAGTGTACCACCATCAGTCAGTCAGTGATAAACTACACACCAAAACACTTTTTTATAACTTTTTTCGTTGTGCAGTGTTTCTGGCGCTGGCAGACCTTTTGTGCTAGTGCGATGCTTTTAAAAAAAAAATTCTCGTGTCATAGAACTACCTCAGCCTGTACGTCCAATTTTCCTGCCCCCATCCCCTCTGCGCATGCGTTCAATCAGGACACCTTCGCTCCTCCCTCTCTCCCATCCCCAACCACATCCCTTCTTCAATCTCTTACCTATTTCCAACTTGGCGCTCTCCCTAATTGTACCAGTGTTCCTTATTTGCCCGACCTAGTTCTCACGAAAATGCCTTTGGTTTGTCCTGGTACTGACTGACATATTTTTACAATATCCAAAACACACAGAAGGTCAGCTCTCGTTTTCATGCTTCATTATAAGCTTCTTTGATGCCAGATGGCTACTTTTAGATCGGGTTGAAATTTTTTAAGTGGAAAGACACATTAGTGGATATGTTTTCCTTCTAACGTTGGTTGCTAACAAAGTTGAACAGGCTGGGAATCTGTCGGTAAGTCAGCTTTTGTTGAACTGGAAATTCATACTGGATTCACACACACACACACACACACACACACACACACACACACACACACACACACACACACACACACACACACACTACTTTCTGTAGGAGCACGACAAAACACGTTTCTGTTGTTTACCTGCCGAGTGCTGGAGAACTGGTGCTTCCCATGATCTTTGTGGCAGGTTGGGTAAGAGGCGCAAGCCTGTGTATGCGCGCGCGCGCGAGCGTGTGTGTGTGTGTGTGTGTGTGTGTGTGTGTGTGTGTGTGTGTGTGTGTGTGTGTGTGTGTGTGGTGCGTGTGTAAGTATGTGAGTGTGTGTGTGCATGTGTGTGTGTGTGTGTGTGTGTGTGTGTGTGTGTGTGTGTGTGTGTGTGTGCGTGTGTGTGCGTGCGTGTGTGCGCGCGCGCGCGCGCGCGTTTCTATTTACCTCAACGTTTCTCTATCTCTTTCCTCCTTTTTTTTACCCCCCCCCCCCCCCCCCCCCCCCCCCCCCCTTCTGTATGGTGTGTCTGCCTGTCTCTCCCTATCTCTCTCTGTCCGTCTGACACCCCCCCCCCCTCCCCCCCCCCCCCCCCCCCCCCACCCCCCCCCCCCCCCCCCCCCCCCCCTCTCTCTCTCTGTCTGTCTGTCTGTCTGTCTCCGCCCCTCTTCATTCCGTAAACTAACCAGTGTCTCTATGCATCACGCTGCACAGCAAAGAGTATGTCTGTTTCACAGTGTACAGGGGTGAGTCTGCCTCCTGGCAGTGTCCACCAGTTGCCTGCTTCGCCTGCCCTGTGATGGTCTGTTAGACACTGTACGATGGGTGACGCTGGGCGTCTCGCACTGTTCAGAGTGCAAACTCGGTCTTTTTTCACATTCCGAAGGGCGAATCTGTCCGCTTCACGCTGTACGTCAATGCCTGTATTTGTTTCACACTATACAGTGGTGAGTCTGTCTGCTCGTACAGTTCACAGCAGTGAGCAGGCCTGCTTCGGACAGTACGGTGGTGATGCTGTCTGCTTCACACAACACTGTGATGAGTGACTAGAACTGTACAGGAAGGAGACTGTCTGCCTCACAGCGTGCAGTGATCAGCCTGTTGTCTTCAAACTGTACAGCAGTGAGTTAGTCTGATCTACGTTGTACAGCACGGAGTCTGACTGATGTACGTTGTACAGCAGTGAGTTAGTCTGATGTACGTTGTACAGCACTGAGTCTGTCTGATATACGTTGTACAGATCTGAGCTGGTATAACATGCAACAGTCTGTGCAAAACAGATAATACTGAGTTCGTATACATTTTCATCAAATGTATATATTTCTTTACATATGTCTCCCGAAGTCCAGGACCTCGGCATTGGAAACTAACTGAGAGAAACGGACCAGCTGGGAGACCAGAGCTTTGCTTCAAGGACACCTGTAAATATGATCTAAAGACCTCTGTCAGCACCAACAATCTCGAGACAGCTGCCACAGACAGAAGAGAACTAGAAGCAAAACTTCAATCATGGACTTGGGCAGTCTGGAATGGCTGCGGTGAGTCCATGAGAAACGCAATGCCAGAGAACTGCAGATCGCCTACCTTCGTCTTAGCACAGCGTGGTCTCTTCAGCCACAGCTGGGGACTCTGTGCCACTGGATCGTACACCCAGCCCACGAATTCCCATAGTCTCACGAGACTTGCAGATACCATCACTGTTCCCAGGAAAAATAAATGAAGTTCACATACATGGTGGACATAGTCATCGCATGAAAAACAAGCCATGTTTTGTCACTTCGTGAAAAAATACAAAGATTTGCAAGCAAATTCGGGAAAATGACAGAGTGAAAATGTGCTGCAAAAGGAAGTCTTTCACAGTAGAGCTGGAAGAACACGAAAGACTGTTTAAAGAATAGTGAAACCACACTGAACAGTAATAGATTGAATTCAATTTTATTTTCATGTGACAGCATGACAAACTGCATTCAGCACTGGTGTGGGAACCAGAAACGGGGGACGGGGAGAAGGGGGGGGGGATGGATGGAAGAAGGCTCTATCAATTCGAAGTTTTTCTCTAATTTTGTATTTTGTCCTCTACCATTTTTGTATTTTTCCACTGCATTTCTAATTCCTGACATTACTTATGTATACTCGTCACTGCCTCTGTTTACTTTCCTGTTGTTTGTGTTATTCTCCCAGTGTTTGGACTTGCTTTCTATTGTTTCCTTTTCGTCCCATCATTTATCTACATTCCATTCGTTTTCCGATTTACCGTGCCACGCTCATCCTCCGCACCGCCCTCTGCTCCAGTAAAGCGCCCACGTCTCACCCTCCATCTGCACCCCTCCGCCCAGTATTTCCACAACGTCACATCCTCCATCTTCGCCCCTCCGCCCAGTACTTCCACCGCGTCACGCCCTCCATCTGCACCCCCTCCGCCTAGTACTTTCACCACGTCATATCCTCCATCTGCACCCCCTCCGCCCAGTACTTTCACCACGTCATATCCTCCATCTGCACCCCCTCCGCCTAGTACTTTCACCACGTCATATCCTCCATCTGCACCCCCTCCGCCCTAGTACTTTCACCACGTCATATCCTCCATCTGCACCCCCTCCGCCTAGTACTTTCACCACGTCATATCCTCCATCTGCACCCCCTCCGCCTAGTACTTTCACCACGTCATATATCCTCCATCTGCACCCCCCTCCGCCCAGTACTTTCACCACGTCATATCCTCCATCTGCACCCCCTCCACCTAGTACTCTCACCACGTCATATCCTCCATCTGCACCCCCTCCGCCTAGTACTTTCACCACGTCATATCCTCCATCTGCACCCCCTCCGCCTAGTACTTTCACCACGTCATATCCTCCATCTGCACCCCCTCCGCCTAGTACTTTCACCACGTCATATCCTCCATCTGCACCCCCTCCGCCTAGTACTTTCACCACGTCATATCCTCCATCTGCACCACTTCTGCCCAGTACTTCCACCACGTCACGCCCTCCATCTGCACCACTTCGCCCCAATACGCCCATTCATGTCATGTATGCCCTAAATCCATGCCCCCTCTCCTTCCTCCCCCATTACCCATGTGCCTCCACGCCCTCATTTCCCTCCCTTCACCCAACCTTTCACGCACTGCACTGCACTGCCCCCCCCCCCCCCCCCCTTTCTTCTAGTTCGCCCACCCACATCACGTCCATCCACACCCGCTCTGACCCAATACACCCATTAAGCGACCCCCTTGTCAGCCTCCCCTTTGCCCAAATGCATTGACCATTTCACTGCGCCCCTTTGCTCTAAAACGCCCACCTACATCAAGTACACCCTGCAACCATGCCCCCCCCCCCCCCCCCTGCTGCAATACTCCCCTCACATCTCGCCCTTCATTACCCCACCCTCTGCCATAATACGTCCACCATGTCACGCTCTTCATCTGCCCTCCCTCTGCCCACACACACCCACCACGTCACTCCCTTCATCTGCACTCCCTCCCACACACACCCACCACGTCACTCACTCCCTTCATCTGCACTCCCTCTGCCCACACCCACCCACCACGTCACTCCCTTCATCTGCACTCCCTCTGCCCACACACACCCACCACGTCACTCCCTTCATCTGCACTCCCTCTGCCCACACCCACCCACCACGTCACTCCCTTCATCTGCACTCCCTCTGCCCACACACACCCACCACGTCACTCCCTTCATCTGCACTCCCTCTGCCCACACCCACCCACCCACGTCACTCCCTTCATCTGCACTCCCTCTGCCCACACCCCCCCACCACGTCACTCCCTCATCTGCACTCCCTCTGCCCACACACACCCACCACGTCACTCTCTTCATCTGCACTCCCTCTGCCCACACACACCCATAATGTCACTCCCTTCATCTGCACTCCCTCTGCCCACACACACCCACCACGTCACGCCTTCATCTGCACTCCCTCTGCCCACACACACCACGTCACTCCCTTCATCTGCACTCCCTCTGCCCACACCCACCACGTCACTCCCTTCATCTGCACTCCCTCTGCCCACACACCCATAATGTCACTCCCTTCATCTGCACTCCCTCTGCCCACACACACCCACCACGTCACTCCCTTCATCTGCACTCCCTCTGCCCACACACACCCACCACGTCACGCCCTTCATCTGCACTCCCTCTGCCCACACACCACCCACCACGTCACTCCCTTCATCTGCACTCCCTCTGCCCACACACACACCACCACGTCACTCCCTTCATCTGCACTCCCTCTGCCCACACACACCACGTCACTCCCTTCATCTACACTCCCTCTGCCCACACACACACACCACGTCACTCCCTTCATCTTCACTCCCTCTGCCCACACACACCCCACCACGTCACGCCCTTCATCTGCACTCCCTCTGCCCACACACCCACCACGTCACTCCCTTCATCTGCACTCTCTCTGCCCACACACACCCATAATGTCACTCCGTTCATCTGCACTCCCTCTGCCCACACCCACCACGTCCACGTCACTCCCTTCATCTGCACTCCCTCTGCCCACACACACCCATCACGTCACTCCCTTCATCTGCACTCCCTCTGCCCACACACCCCCACCATGTCACGCTCTTCGCTCTTCATCTGCACTCCCCTCTGCCCACACACACACCCACCACGTCACTCCCTTCATCTGCACTCCCTCTGCCCACACGCACCCACCACGTCACTCCCTTCATCTGCATCTGCCTCCCTCTGCCCACACGCACCCACCACCCTCTGCCCACACACACCCACACTCCCTCATCCTTCATGCACTCCCTCTGCCCACACACACCCACCACGTCACTCCCTTCATCTGCACTCCCTCTGCCCACACACACCCACCACGTCACTCCCTTCATCATCTGCACTCCCTCTGCCCACACGCACCCACCACGTCACTCCCTTCATCTGCACTCCCTCTGCCCACACGCACCCACCACGTCACTCCCTTCATCTGCACTCCCTCTGCCCACACGCACCCACCACGTCACTCCCTTCATCTGCACTCCCTCTGCCCACACACACCCACCACGTCACTCCCCCTTCATCTGCACTCCCTCTGCCCACACACACCCACCACGTCACTCCCTTCATCTGCACTCCCTCTGCCCACACACACCCACCACGTCACTCCCTTCATCTGCACTCCCTCTGCCCACACACACCCACCACGTCACTCCCTTCATCTGCACTCCCCTCTGCCCACACACACCCACCACGTCACTCCCTTCATCTGCACTCCCTCTGCCCACACACACCCACCACGTCACTCCCTTCATCTGCACTCCCTCTGCCCACACACACCCACCACGTCACTCCCTTCATCTGCACTCCCTCTGCCCACACACACCCACCACGTCACTCCCTTCATCTGCACTCCCTCTGCCCACACACACCCCACCACGTCACTCCCTTCATCTGCACTCCCTCTGCCCACACACACCCATTACGTCACTCCCTTCGTTCGCGCCCCTTTTCCCAAATACACGCCCCGCGTCACGTGCTTCATCCACGCCCCCTTTTCCTCAATACGCCCACCCATGTCACGCACGTCCTGCAACCATTGCCCCTCTGCCCTAATACCCCACCCACGTCACGCCATTCCTCTGTGCCCTCTCACCTCTCCGCCCACTACGCCCACCATGTCATGCCTTTCATCTGCGCCCACTCTGCTCTATGGCACCCACCTGTGTTACCCACGTCCTGCATCTATGTCCCTCTTGTGTTACCCACGTCCTGCATCTATGTCCCTCTCCCTCCTCCACATTACGCCCATCCATGTGCATTCATGCTAACCCTCCCCTACTCACGCTCATCCATTTCACGTGCTGCTCATCCATTTCACGTGCTGCAATCATGGACTTGGGCAGTCTGGAATGCCTGCGGTGAGTCAATGAGAAACGCAGCCTTCCCATCCCCCCCTCCTATGTACACCCACACAAGTTGAGCCCTGCGGCCGTTCCTCTCCTCCGTCCCATTCGCCCCATCCTTGTCACGTCCCTTTACCTCTTCTCTTTCACGTCCATGCACCCACCCACATCACGCCCTGCCTACACGCTCTTCTCCCTTCAACCCTCCCCTCCTCACGTCAACCCACACCCCCCCCCCCCCCCCCCCCCCCCCCCCCCACATGCCCCCCCCCCCCTGCCCCCCCCCCCCATACCCCCCATGTGCCCCACCCCCCCCCCAACCCCCCCCCCCCCCCCCCCCCCCCCCCCTCCGCCCCCCCCCATCCTTGTCACCCCCTCCTCCCCCCCACCCCCCCCACACCCCCCCCCGCCCCCACCCCCCCCCCCCCCCCCCCCTGCACCCATACATTTCATGCACAGCGTCCATTACCCAACCCCCCCCCCTGTTCGCCCAGCTAGTCAGGCCCTGCATCCACACCTACCCTCCTCGCCCCACCCATGTTACACCCTACATTTGCACCCCTCTGCCCCTATGAAACACCTACGTCACGCCCTCGTCCGCGCCCCCCCTGCCCACTATGTCACACTCCCTATTCGCGCCCTCTCTGCACACAACACATCCATGTCCTGCCTCCATCCACTTCTTCTACCCCAATGCACCCACCCATGTCAAGCCCTTCATCTGTGTCCCCTCTACCCCTAACACGCCCCCCCCTGCCTGCCTGCTTTAACTCCCCCCCCCCCCCCCCAAATTCATGTCACGCTCTGAAAAGAGCCCCTACCCCCCACCCCCTCAGCTATCCTACTCATGTCCGGTGCTGAAAATTCCACGTCCCACCAATGTCACGCCCTGAAATCGACGAAAATTCCTCACCCCTCCCCTCCCCTCCCCTTCCCCATATCCCAGCCTATATCATGATCTGAAATCCACGTCCCCTTCCCCCACCCATATGAAGCCCCCAACTCTGCACTCCCTGCACTCCCACCAACGTCAAACCCTGCATCTGCATCTCCTGCACCCTCACCATGTTACGCCCTGTATTTGCACCTTACCTTTCCACTTCCCCCACCCATCCACCCACGTTACACCCTACATCCACCACCGCCTGTACGCCCACCATTGGCATACCCCGTACCCGTGTCTTCCGTAACTTCCACAACATCGTATACTGCATACGCGACCCCCTTACCCTCATCCCAGCCACACCTTGCATCCATGACGCTGCATCCATGGCACACCCTGCATTAACGTCCCCCATACCCCTACATGGTACACCCTGCATTAACGTCACCCCATACCCCTACATGGCACACCCTGCATTAACGTCACCCCCCCCCCCCCCCCCCCCCATACCCCTACATGGCACACCCTGCATTAACGTCACCCCCATACCCCTACATGGCACACCCTGCATTAACGTCCCCCCCCCACCCCTACATGGTACACCCTGCATTAACGTCCCCCCACACCCCTACATGGTACACCATGCATTAACGTCCCCTCATACCCCTACATGGTACACCATGCATTAACGTCCCCCCATACCCCTACACAGTACACCCTGCATTAACGTCCCCATACCCCTACATGGCACACCCTGCATTAACGTCCCCCCATACCCCTACATGGTACACCCTGCATTAACGTCCCCTCATACCCCTACATGGCACACCCTGCATTAACGTCCCCCCCATACCCCTACATGGCACACCCTGCATTAACGTCCCCTCATACCCCTACATGGCACACCTGCATTAACGTCTCCCCATACCCCTACATGGTACACCCTGCATTAACGTCCCCCCATACCCCTACATGGCAAACCCTGCATTAACGTTCCCCATACCCCTACATGGCACACCCTGCATTAACGTCCCCCCATACCCCTACATGGCACACCCTGCATTAACGTCCCCCCATACCCCTACATGGCAAACCCTGCATTAACGTTCCCCATACCCCCTACATGACATATCCTGCGTTCGCTCCTTTCCCACATTTGTCCATACTACTTGCGCCCTATGTCCATGCCCCTCCCCCCTTCCGTTCGCATATACTTGTCACATATATCCGCACTATTCTCCCCTTCTACCCCCCCTCCACACACACACACACACACACACACACACACACACACCTCTAGCCTCCTCTCCACTACACCTACCTATAATTCATACATCCACGTTTTACCTTGCCCTCCACGCCCATCCATTTCACGACAACGTCTGTCCCCCTTTCCACCCCCATCCTGCGTCACGCCCTTTATCCACGCCCCTCTGCCTCCACACGCCCATCATGTGTCACCCTTCACCCTCGCCAACTTTGCCCCAGTGACACACACACCATGTCATGACCCACCTCAGTAAGACACCCATGTCACCCCCTTTATCTGTGCACCCACTGCCCCAATAACGCACCCACATAATGCCCTTTTTCCACGTCCCTTCGCCTCAGTACACCCATCATGCCACGCCCTTCAACCCTCCCCTCCCACCCCCCTTCTGCCTGTAAAGAAAAAAGACGCCCATGTCACCCCCTTCATCTGCGCCCCCTCTGCCTCAATAAGACGCCCATGTCACCCCCTTCAAGTGCACCCCCTCTGCCTCAATAAAGACACCCATGTCACCCCCTTCATCTGCGCCCCCTCTGCCTCAATAAGACACCCATGTCACCCCCTTCATCTGCTCCCCCTCTGCCTCAATAAGACACCCATGTCACCCCCTTCATCTGCTCCTCCTCTGCCTCAATAAGACACCATGTCACCCCCTTCATCTGCTCCCCTCTCTGCCTCAATAAGACACCCATTTCACCCCCTTCATAAGACACCCATGTCACCCCCCCTTCATCTGTTCCCCCTCTGCCTCAATAAGACACCCATGTCACCCCCTTCATCTGCTCCCCCTCTGCCTCAATAAGACACCCATGTCACCCCCTTCATCTGCTCCCCCTCTGCCTCAATAAGACACCCATGTCACCCCCTTCATCTGCTCCCCCTCTGCCTCAATAAGACACCCATGTCACCCCTTCAAGTGCGCCCCCTCTGCCTCAATAAGACACCCATGTCACCCCCTTCATCTGCTCCCCCTCTGCCTCAATAAGACACCCATGTCACCCCTTCAAGTGCGCCCCCTCTGCCTCAATAAGACACCCATGTCACCCCCTTCATCTGCTCCCCCTCTGCCTCAATAAGACACCCATGTCACCCCTTCAAGTGCGCCCCCTCTGCCTCAATAAGACACCCATGTCACGCCCTTCAAGTGCTCTCCCTGTGCCTAACAAAAAAGACGCCCACGTCACGGTCTTCATCTGAACCCCTTCTACCCTGTAAGCCTACCAATGTCAGGCTCTTCATCCGCTACCCATGGCATATCCTGCATTCATGTCCCCATCCCCCCAAACATCATACCCTGCATCCGCTCCACGCAATCCACTCCTGCGTGTGCACATAGAAGTCGTGTCTGCGTCCGTGCCCTTCCTCGCTGCCCCACCCCCCTCCCCATCCGCCCATCCTTGTCACAGGCATCCCTTCTCCCTCCCCCTCCACCCCCATCCTTGTCACATGCATCCCTTCTCCCTCCCCTTCCACCCCCATCCTTGTCACAGGCATCCCTTCTCCCTCCCCCCCCCACCCCCATCCTTGTACATGCATCCCTTCTCCCTCCCCCTCCACCCCCCCCATCCTTGTCACATGCATCCTTCTCCCTCCCCCTCCCCCCCCATCCTTGTCACAGGCATCCCTTCTCGCTCCCCCTCCACCCCCATCCTTGTCACAGGCATCCCTTCTCCCCTCCCCCTCCACCCCCATCCTTGTCACATGCATCCCTTCTCCCTCCCCCTCCACCCCCATCCTTGTCACATGCATCCCTTCTCGCTCCCCTCCACCCCCCATCCGTGTCAAGCCTAGCCTAAAAGCTCTCTCTTCCCATTACACCCACCCGCGTCACGCCTTGCGTCCACGTACCTCTGCCCCAATAAAACACCCTTGTCACGCCCTCTGTCCGTGCCCCTTTGCCCCAATAGAACGCTCATGTCACGCCTTCCATCCGTGCCCCCCTTTGCCTGAATAAAGCACCCACTACGTCACGCACTTCCTTCACCCCCTCCCCCCACCCCCTGTAAGACACCCATGTCCCATGTCCTGCCCTTCATCTGCCACCCCTCTTCCCAAGTACGTCCACCAATGTCACGCCCTGCATTGACGTCTTCCCCCCCCCCCCCCCCCCCCCCACCCACACACACACACCCCACACACACCCCGCCAGACGCCCACCTGTCGGGCCCACTCCTGCAGCACATCTGCCCAATCAGTCCACCCACGCCATGTTTTCCATCCGCGACCCCTCGGCCCCCATCGCGTCCACGCGTGCCACGCCCTGCATTGCGCCACAGTTGCCTCAAAACGCCCACCCACGTCACACCCTTCATGGGCGTCCCCTGTGCGCCCACCCTGTCCTGCCCTGAACTCTTCACCCCCGTTCCCCCACTCATCCCATCTCTGAAATCCACGCTATCTACACCTGCATCCACGTCAGGCCCTCCACTCTTCATCATCCCATGCTCTGAAATCCACGCCCTCTACACCTTCATCCACGTCAGGCCCTGGAATCCGAGCACCCTGTAAACCCACCCATGTCGTGCCTTCGCTACTCTCCTCCCCCTCCCCTATATCATGCTCCAAACTCCGCATCCAGACCGTATCCAGACCCAAGTCACACCTTGGAATCCAGACCCTCCCCTCTTTTATCCCAACACAGGGTCATGTGCGGAAATCCGTATCCCCCCTCCTCCCCTCCTACCCCATCCCCCACTCATGTCAGGCACGAATTCCATGGGCTCCTATTACGCCCAACCCCCTCCCGCAACCAATGTCATGATCTGAAATTTGCACTCCCTACTACCGCCCGTATCAAGCGCTGAAATCCGCACCCCATGTAGTCTCACCAATGTTGCTCTCTGCATCCACACTCTCTGTACCCCCACCCGTGTTATGCCCTGCATCTGCGCCCATGGCCCTCTGCTGCATCTCCATCCTCTGTACCCCCACCCATGTTACGCACTGCATCTGCACCCATTGTCTCTCTTCCCATGTTACGCCTGCATCTGCACCCTCTCTACCAGCACCTACGTTACGCCCCGCATCTGCACCCTCACACATGTACACCCTACATCCGCACCCTCTGTACCCCCACCCACGTTACGCCCTGCTTCTGCACCTTCTCCCCGTCACCCCACCCACGTCATCCCCAGCAACGGCGACCGCTGTACTCCCCCCCCCCCCCCCCCCCCCCCCCCCCCCCCCAAATGTCATATGCTGTATCCTCGTCCTTCAATACCTGCATCCATGTTGTACACTGCACCCACGACTCCCTTACCCATGGCGTACCCTGCATCCGAGTCCAACATATCCCCATACGTCGTATCCAGAATTCGCTTCTCTCTCAACGATTGACCGACCGACTGGCTGACTGAGCGAATCAAGGACTGAGCGACTGACTGAACTGATGCCTGCCTGAACGACTGACTGACCGAATCACTTAAAGAATAACTGAGCGACCGACTGACCGAATGAATGATTGAACAAGCGACAGATCGAACAAATATATGAACAAATGACTGAACGACCGACTGACCGAATAAATGCATGAACGAGCGACTGACCATACCAATTTATGAATGAATAACTGAACGATCGGTGACGGACTGAACGAACGAATGACTGAACGATCAACTGACCGACTGATGGAACGAATGACTAAACGACCTATCGACCGACTGAATGAATGAAATATTGAATGACCGATTGACCGACTGAACGAGCGACCGACCGAACAAATGCACGAACGAACAAATGAATGAACGACTGACTGACCGACTAAATGAACAAATGTCTGAATGTCCAACTGACCCCTGAATGACTGAACGACCGACTGACCGATGCATGTCTTAACGTCCAACAGACCGACTAGCCGAAAAAATAATTGAGCGAGACACCCACCGAGTGAACGACCGGCTGACAGACTGAACGAATAATTGACTAAGCGACCGACTGATGGACTGAAAGAATAATTGAACGATGAACTGACTGACCAAATTCACAAACTAATGCCTGAACGACTGACTGACAAACCCAACGAAAGAATGTCTGAACAATTAAATGACGGACGGAATGAATTAACGACTAACTGACCGACTGATCGACTGAATGACTGAACAAATGAATGACTGACCAAATGAAAGACTGACCGATCGAAAAATGTACGTAAGACTGACCGAACGACCGTCTCTGACCGACTGAATGAACGAACGATCGACCGAGCGAGCGAACAACTTTACGAACGAATGAATGAACGACCGACTGACCGAATAAATGTCTTAACAAGCGATTGGCCGAATGAATGAATGAATGAATGAATGAATGAATGAATGAATGATCGACCGATCCGAGTGAACAAATTTACGAACAAATCGCTGAACGTTTATCGACTGACTCAACGACTGAATGACTGAACGAGCGAGCGAGCGACCGACCTAACAAACGTACGAAAAGGAAAAAAGTGAAGAAAAAAAAAAAAACGATAACACAAAAAACACGAAGGAAGGAACAATCAAACCAATGTATGAAAGAAAAGTAAGAATAAGAAAAAGAAAGAAAGAACAAAAAAGATAGTCACAAATAGTGTGAATGAAAAGAACATAAACGATTGTCAAATTAAAACGTCTTAAAATATCGCAGGGGTGGTCGGGAGGGTAGGATTTGCCGGGGTGTGGGGGGGGGGGGGGGAAAAAAAAAAAACCTTCTTGTTGCATCGCTATGTGCCATTAATTCTAATGTAAAACATTTAAACAGTACATGCAAAAGCTTTAAAAAACAAACAAACAAACAAATTAACCGAAATAAACCAGAGAAAAGGCATACAAATCATAGAAAAGAAAAAAGGAAACTAGAGTCAGAGAAATCAAAGAGTAAAATAATACTGAAGTAAGTATAAAAATCATTCTAAATTGTGCTGAAATGTAACGGATCAATAATTTTCCAACAGATTACACTTTATCCTTTCACTGTGTGTGTGTGTGTGCGTGTGCGTGCGTGCGTGCGTGCGTGAGTGCGTGCGTGCGTGCGTGCGTGCGTGAGTGCGTGCGTGCGTGCGTGCGTGTGTGTGTGTGTGTGTGTGTGTGTGTGTGTGTGTGTGTTTGTAGTCTTGTTTGTTAAGAGACTTTTGATTTTGAATTTCCACTACGCCTTTCAGTTTAGAAGAGATTATCAACATTGCAAAATCTTGAATTTGGAATGTATGTATCTTTCTCCTCTTCCCGGCACTCCCCCTCATTTCTTACCGCCCCCTGCTCCCTGACTCCCCTCCCCCCAGCCCCACCACCCCCATATCCACTTGTTACCTCCTTGCACTGTGGCCAATATGCATTAAAATTCTGAGCTCTCTCTCTCTCTCTCTCTCTCTCTCTCTCTCTCTCTCTCTCTCTCTCTCTCCGACCAGTTATGACAGAGTGCGTGAAAATTCTCGATCTCCATTCGAGAGAGACTGAGAGAGAGAGAGCAGAGAGACAGACAGAGGCAAGATCAGAGAGAGAACGAGAGAGAGACAGATCCTCAGAGACTCTCGAGCTAGAGAGAGATAGAGAGAGAGAGAGAGACAGACAGACGACAGACGATGACATAGATGAGAGACAGAGAGAGACAGACATGAGAGAGACGATAGAGAGAGACAGAGAGAACGGAATGATGATGATGATGAATGACGACGACGACGATGACAGAATGATGAATGATCGATGAGATGATCGATGAGATGACATGAAGAACGTGAGAAGGATGAAAGATAGACAGCAACGGATGTGCAAAACGTAAAACCAATGAATGGTAGACTGGAGAAAAAAAAAGCAGATGTGTAATGAACAATGACGGTCGAGAGGAGACCACGATAACGACTGGAAAAGAATCAAGGAAGAACTGGAGGAGAAGACAACGCCAGAACGATCAATGAATGATTGTTCTGGGAGAAAATAAAAGATCGTGAGACTGAAGACTGATGGAGAGAACTCGAGAATGATGAACGGCAGAACTTTAAGCATGACAAATGATGGACAGAATGAAAGTAGGAGAATGTGGTGCTTGTGAATGGCAGAGAAATAAAAAAAAGTATGATGAATAATGGGGAGGAAGGAGGAAAAAATGTGATGTAAATGAAGTTGGAAGGAATGAGGAGAAAAGAACGTGCTAATTGTGAATGTTACAGAGGACGAAAATAACAGCGTGAGAACTTTGAGAAGACCTGAGTAACTACGACACAAAAAAGCCTTTAAATCTGTGGAAAAAAAAGACCAACACCAACTGAAATCAGCACCACTCAGAACAAAGACGTTAAACATCTCCTCAAGAAGAAAAACATAAAAAGAAGATTGAGAAACTTTGCTTTGGGCTCTACAACAACCAGAGCAAAAGAGATCCAAGTGTGCTAACAGTTCAGGATTCATTAAATGCTAACAGTTCAGGATTCATTAAATGCTAACAGGTCAGGATTCATTAAATGCCAACAGTTCAGGATTCATTAAATGCTAACAGTTCAGGATTCATCAAATGGAGATGACTTTCCAGCACTCTGCCGAAGCAGCAGAAGCTGTGAAGTCGCTGAAACATGGTAAGGCTGCATGCATTGACAACATCGCTGCAGAGCACTTGAACATGGCGGAAAGGCAGTAACTGATATATTAACTGCCATCTGCAACAAAATCTGGCGCACAAGCGAGTGGCCAACGCTGAAGAGACTCGATCACTAATCATCACACTTCCAGAGACAGGAAATTCTCAACACTGCCAGAACAACGCAAGATCAGTGAGATCAGCAATGTCAGCGATGTAATGTTCAAAATCATTCTGAACAGATCACAGCTGCAAACCGACACCCGCTGTATCTGAGAGGCTGAAGTATCATCGAAGAGATCTTTAACCCGTCGACCAAAACACCAGCAACACTATGAGTTCTATCATGTCTTCACAGACTTCATAAAGACGTCTGACAGAGTCTGTCTAGAGGTGCTATAGGCTGATATGAAAAAAATCTGCTCTCAGGACAAAGTTGATCAACAACACCCAGCCAGTATATACTTCAAACTGACCAGTGAAGTACTCACAAAGGGCGCCACTGGAAAGTGGCCCCACACATCAGTTGGGACTGTCAGGGCCTCTTTTCTCTCCAATACTCTGCAGCATAGTCTTTCAATGCCTTATGAATGATCCATTTGAAGATCATGTCAACACAATCAGCACTGCGAGAAACTTCACGAACCTTCACTTTGCAGGTAACTTCAATGGCCTGGTGGGCAATCAACAAGAACTCGCTGACCTAGCTGACATAGTGGATGAAACATCTACGAGACATGGTATGGATATCATCCCGAGAAGACCAAGCTAATGGCCAGCCACATCACCACCTCTTATACTGATATAACCATGGAACTTATACAGTTCATGTACCTGGAATTCATTTTGCGCGATGGAGGGGTTAAATCAGATATCCTCTCAAGAGCAGCAAAGACATCAGTTCTGTCAAGACTGAACCTGTATGGAAAAAACAATAACATCTCCGTGAAACACAAACCTGGCTCCTGCATGAACGGGTATATTCAATTTCCCCATGTGCATACGCGACATGGACCTAGAAGAAAAACCCCAACCACAGAAATGATGTGTCATTACAAGATACTATACGTTACTTGTACTGACTATATCACCACTGAACAAGTGCGCCAGACCATTCAAAAGCACATGGGGCCATGAAGATTTGCTGACGCCAGCAAAGCAAAAGAATTGACGTTGGCTTTGGTCATGAAGATCCAACGGCCCCGCTAAAACAAGCATCAGGAAAGTGTTGAAGGAGCGAGACCAAGGAGAAGACAGAACAATATGGACCGACAACATTGCACACTGGACAGGGAATGGACTGACAACATTGCACACTGGACAGGGAACGGACTGACAACATTGCACACTGGACAGGGAATGGACTGACAACATTGCACACTGGACAGGGAACGGACTGACAACATTGCACACTGGACAGGGAATGGACTGACAACATTGCACACTGGACAGGGAACGGACCGACAACATTGCACACTGGACAGGGAATGGACCGACACACATTGCACACTGGACAGGGGATGGACTGACAACATTGCACACTGGACAGGGAACGGACTGACAACATTGCACACTGGACAGGGAATGGACCGACAACATTGCACACTGGACAGGGGATGGACTGACAACATTGCACACTGGACAGGGAATGGACTGACAACATTGCACACTGGACATGGAATGGACTGACAACATTGCACACTGGACAGGGGATGGACTGACAACATTGCTGACTGGACAGGGAATGGACTGACAACATTGCACACTGGACAGGGGATGGACTGACAACATTGCTGACTGGACAGGGAATGGACTGACAACATTGCACACTGGACAGGGAATGGACTGACAACATTGCACACTGGACAGGGGATGGACTGACAACATTGCACACTGGACAGGGAAACCATCCGTACAGCCCAAGGCCTCGGAACACAACCGACACAAACCGAACTGGAGGAATCTGGTGAACACTTCTTCATTGCCATACTCCAGTGACTTGACACAGACCTAGGAAAAACAAGTCGACATTAGTAACATCAAGACAAAATTATGTCTGTACTTTAAAACATTTTTTTTTGTAATCCAAACTGTGTGCGTGATTCTAGGATTGAGCCATCTGTTAAGATTTTTAAAAAAAAATTATTTGAATACATGGCTTTGATATGATCTTGACTCTCAGAAAATAGAATATTTATGTCATTAACTTTCTTGGATGATAAAATCTCAATGTTTTCACCTGTCTCCAGTACATTATCAAATTCGACCTGTCGGCGCTCTCAGTGAGGCATTACAGGCACTGTGGAACCTGATGAAACAGATGGAAGAACGTTTCTTTTTTGGTTCAGTCTATAGTTTCTAACTGGCTGTAAAGAGCGCGTGTTCTTTGCTCTTTTCATATACTCGTTGCCAGAGTCTAAGGATATTTCTTCGCTTCTAAATTCAAGACCAAAGAATTCCAAATAAAAACAATTAGCTTTTGCCAACTTTACCTTATTCTGAAAGAGAAAGTAAGCCAGCTTTATGGCATGAATTCAATATATTTGTTTATACCGGATAGTCAGGAGCTAATTCAATAGCTCTACTGTCTGTAGATTGTGTATTTTATTCTACAAGCTTTGCACGGTTGAAAAAAAAAAATATTGATAAATCAGTTTTGATCAGGCGAGGCTGGTGACCGTGCTAACGGATGCTTAGTGTTGTATCGTAAATCCACGGTAAATCATTTGCTGTAAACAAATTGACCTTCTCCTTGCTGTCATAATCACATTCTCAATGTGAAATTGCCAGGGTAATTACTAGTGAAGTGAGTATCAAAAACTTTGTGTTGTGTGAATATTGTAAAGCTTTTTCATCTAGTATTTGACGTTGCAGTATCGATGTCAGATGTTCCCTTTTACACAAAAAAAGTCATAAATTACTAGGATTTCACACACACACACACACACACACACACACACACACACACACACACACACACACACACAGCCACCCCTCACACACACACACACACACACACACACACACACACACACACACAAACACACACACACACACACACACACACACACACACACACTCTCTCTCTCTTTTTTTTTTTTAACCTTACTGCATTACTCCTGTGCGTGAGGTGAGGACATAACGAAATGTTACGAATTTATTTGTTTTTGTTAACTTTGGATTTGATACACACTAGGAAAGAAAGTGTACTATTGGTTTGCAGGAAAGGAAGAGGAAATGTTTTTGTTCTGTTGCCTCTCCCCCCTCGTCAAAAGACCTCTTTGGTAATGACACTACAATATCAGTGTCAAAAGTCTCTCTCTCTCTCTCTCTCTCTCTCTCTCTCTCTCTCTCACACACACACACACACACACACACACACACACACACATATACACACACTAACAGCCACACACACACACACACACACACACACACACACACACACACACGAGCGCGCGCGCGTGTCCTCGCTAGAAGCCAGTACAGAGTGGTAAGAAGCTTACTGGCATTTTACCGCTTGCTCTCTTCACAAGTGTTGTAGCATGACTGACTGGACCATGACATGATAAAAAAACATTGCTCACCTTTTCTTTTCCTTCGAGCTTGTCATCTTCTATGTATCAACCTTTTTTTCCAAAACGGCTGCTGCGATAGGACTATATTTTGTTTTTATTTTTGTTTTCAGAGGCTTTTAAAGATGATCTTCTGGCATATTAATAACAAACAAGATACCGACAATACTTTAACGCAAAAAGAAAAACATGAAATTTTTGTTGTTGAAATTCCTTGTACGTAACAGAAAGAATTTGGTCTTGAATAAATAAAGAGAGTCTCATCTTTCTCTCTTCAACTTTTGATATTAGAAGTGAGACTTGACGATAAATGTTTCTCCAGAATGCCTCACGCCTGCGGTTTGTCGAAAGATCTTTTGACAACAATGCTTCCTAATTTGATAGCATACAATGGGAGTTTATAATTATTCTTAATTTCTTTTTACTTTCCCATACCTTGTGCACTTCTTTGGATTCAGATATTTCAGAATGACGCCAATCATAAAATAGTAAAATGTTGGTTTTAAAAACGACTCTGCTGCTATGAATTAAAGTGAAAATGATGACTGTCAAAAAGGAGAATGTGAAAATGATGAATAAGTATTGGGAGATGACCGTGAAAGTGAAGAATGTCTAATGATAGAAGAAAATGAAAATGATAACGACTGGCGAAGAAAAACAATGAGGAACAACTGACAGGAGACGAAGGTGAAAAGGATCAATGAATGACTGGAAAAGAGTGTTAAAGTGATAAGTAACAAACTGGAGAAGAACATGAAAATCATGACTGACTGACTGGAGAAGAACCTGAAAACACAAACTGACTGAGAAGAAGCTGAAAACGATGAATGACTTGAGAAGAACGTGAAAAGCGATGAACGACTAGTCTTAGAAGAACTTGAAAACGATGCATGAATGACTGGAGAAGAACGTGAAAGGGACCAATGTCTGATGTTAGAGGCAGTTGAAACGAATGAATGGCTGACTGGAAGAGAATGACAACACACTGAACGACTGTCGGGACCAGAGCGCGAGAATGATGAATGGGGAATGGGACGTGAAGGCGATGTGAGAATGACAGGAAAAGTGGAAATGATGAATGAAAGATGGGAAAAAAGGAGAAGTAGAAGATGGAAGAGAGATGGGAGAAGAGAACGATAGAATGATGAACGCTGGACGAAGTGGGGAGAGAGAAAAGCGAAACGGACGAGACGAATAGAGAAGAACGTGAAAATGATTCATAACGGACAGAAGAAGAACGTGAGTGTCAGTAATGGATAACACCAGAACAAGCGAATGACAGACGGGATTAGAACAAGGAGAAGACGTTAACGGAAGAAATGGAAATTTATTTATGAAGAACAAGAACAGGAAAACATAGATATGACGGATGAAGGAAAAACGTAAAAAAAATAAAATGACAGCCACAGGAGCAAGAAACAGCGAAGATTATGACTGACTGACAAGGACGAGAATATGAATAATGATCGACTGGACTACAACATTACAATCATTTACGGACGAAGAAAAAAAACGTGAAATGACGAAAGAGGGACAACAGGCGAAGATCAAGGGGTGAAGAACGTGCTGAAGAAAAACTAACGAATGAGGAAAAGACAGGAGAAAAGAGAACGCGAAAATGATGGAAGAAAAATGGGACAAGAACGTCAAAAAAACATGAAAAAGAAATGGGAGACTAACGTGAGGATGATGAAGGGCAGTTCGGATGAGACGGAGAGAAGCTGAGGATGGCGCATATGACCCCGACTGGAAGAAAACGGGCATGAAAACGATACAAGGATGGACGAGAGGAGGACATCAGATGACCAATGATCGAGATGATAAAGCGTCAAAATCATGATGAGGGTGGACGAAAAGAGAAAACGATATCTATGAAACGGGAGGTGAACAGAAGAATGTGCGAATGATGAATGCTGTATGAAAGGTGACGGACAGAACCATGGGCGAGAAAATAACGGTGGAACGATGAAGATAAGAAGGAAAAGAAGAGAGGATGTGAGACAGATGGATTAACGAACACTTGGACAGCGCTGGAATGGTGCAGTGATGGCCAGAACAAAACAAAGGAAACGACGGAGAAGGTGAGAATGATGAACGGAAAACTCGAAGAGAAGGGAGATAAGAGGGAAGAACGTAGGAATATGGAGAACACTTAAAATCAGACATCGTCAGAGTAATCCAGTGATGAATGGAATGAGAAGGGAACGAGAGAAAAACGAATGCTGGACGCGATCTGAAAAGAAGAACGAGAGAAAGCAGAGAAGAGAAAGTGGAAGTAGAGAATGACGAACATAATGAGGATGATGTCGCGAAAACGATGAATGCTGGACGATGGGAAACGTGACAATGATAAATGTCGGACGGAGGGAAACTGAAAATGAGGAATGTCGGACGAAGGGAAACGTGAAAATGTTGAATGTCGGACAAAATGATGAATGTCGGACGGAGGAAAACGTGAAAATGATTAATGTCGGACGGAGGGAAACGTGAAAATGATGAATGTCGGACGGAGGGAAACGTGAAAATGATGAATGTCGGACGGATGGAAACGTGAAAATGATAAATGTAGGACGGAGGGAAACACGAGAATAATGAATCTTTGACCCGGGAAAACGTGAGAATAATGAATGCTTCAATGGGGAAAGGGTGAAAATAATGAATGTTGCACTAAGGCAAACTTGAGAATGATGAATCTTGAATGGAGGAGGAAAAGTGAAAATGAAACATCCTGGAGTGGCGGAAAACGTGAGAATGATGAATGTTGGCGGAGGAAAACGTTAGAATACTAAATGTAGGACATGGGGAAAACATGAAATTGATGAATGGTAGACTGGGTAAATGCGAGAATGATGAATGTTGGAGTGGGAGAAAACTTGAAAATGATGAATGTTGTACTGGGGAAATTGTGAGAACTATGAATATTGGAGTGTGAGGGATGTGTGTGTGGGGGGGGGGGGGGGGGGGGGGGGGGCTGGGTGGCTGGGTGCAGGTGAGACACACAGAGAAGAGAGAGAGAGGGGGGGAGGGGGGGGGGAGAGAATGTAGAATGTTTGAATAGGGAAAAACAGGAGAGCGATGAATGTTGAACAAGTGGGCGGCGGGTGAGGGAGGAACGGGACGGGGGGGGGGAGGGGGGCGCGTGACAATGAGTAATGCTGGACTGACGGAAAACTAAAAAGTGATGAAAACTGGACTGGAGGAAAAGATGATGATGATGAATGATGGGGTAGGGTAAAGCATGCGAATGGTGAATGGGGTGTGTGTGTGTGTGTGTGTGTGTGTGTGTGTGTGTGTGTGTGTGTGTGTCTGTCTGTCTGTCTGTCTGTCTGTCTGTCTGTCTGTGTGTGTCTGTGTCTGTGTGTGTGAAGGGGGCAGGATGGGGAATTGAAAATGATGAATACTGGACTGGGGGAAACGTGGGGATGACCAATGTTGGGCCGTGGAGAAAGGGTGGAACTATAAATGTTGAACTGGAAGGAACAGGAAAACGAGGAATGTTGGACTGGGGGGAAAGGCAAGAAGGCAAGAATGATCGAATGTTCGACTGAGGGGACTTGACGGGGGGGGGGGGGGGGGGGGGGGGGGGGGGGGGGGGGGGGGGGGGGGGGGGGGGCGGCAATGGTGAATGCTGAACGGAACGGAAGAAAACTGAGAAAATGATAGATGTTGTACTGAAGGCGAGAGAAGAAGGCAGGAAAGATAAATAACAGATGGCAGGGTGGTTCGACGTACGGAAGACGGCTGAGGAAAGTGAAAGAAAGAGAAGGGCGTGAGAATGGTGGCCTCAATGAAAACAGGATGGCGACAGAGTCATAGTGGGCACAATCAGCACAGAATGATGGCCTTCATGAAAACAGGATAGCGG
>JADBJO010002675.1:182548-187548 GCA_016801955.1 Conus betulinus | reverse complement strand
CGCGCGGCGCGCGCGTGTAGGTGTGTTCGTTCTGTCTCCCCCCCCCCCCCCCCCCCCGACTTCCTTCGTTTTGTCTGTCTCTCTGTCTGTCTGTCTGTCTGGCTGGCAGTCTGTCTGTCTGTCTGTCTGTCTGTCTGTCTGTCTGTCTGTCTCTCTCTCTCTCTCTCTCTCTCTCTCTCTCTCTCTCATGTAATTCTGATGAAGTATTTCAGTGGAGGTTGTGTTTATATCAGGAGTTGTTTTGCGTTATGAAATGCTATGCGTCCACCTGTGTACGTTACATTGCAAGTGTTACTTTTTTTTCAATAGTTATTATGTTGCTCTGTATCATTTCTTCCCTCCTTTTTCCCTTGATCAGTCCTCTCTCTCTCTCTCTCTCTCTCTCTCTCTCTCTCCTCTCTCTCTCTCTCTCTCTCTCTGTCTCTCTCTCTCTTGGCTTTATTCTCATACCCTAACTTCTTGTTTTTCACCTGTTGTCATTTTGTTTTTGTTTTTTGTTATACTTGAGCCGACTTCATTGCTGCTTGTTTAAAGCTCCTTTGTGATCATCATGTTGTCTTTTTTTACGTGGCAAGATTCTGGCGAACAGGAGATAATCCAAGGGTGCCCATTAGTGCGTCGTAATTTGATCAAATTATCTGCCCATTTTTTCATTTGTGAATAACGGTGTGGAAGCAAAAAAAAATAAATAAATAAAAAGAAAGAAAAAAAGAAAAAAAAAAGAAAAAAGAAATAAAGACCTAGGCTGTTCGGACGGATTTAACATTATTCAAAATACGTTTGTCTTCTTTTTGCAAAGAAAACTAAAGCAAAATCTTTTATTTCGCTATTTTTGTTTTCTTAAGCAAAAAAATAAAATGTATCCATTTACATGAAAGCAAGAGTTTAGAAACGAAAAAAAAAATCAAATAACAGAAGATTAGATAGATAGATATATAGATAGATTGATATGAACAGATATAATTGTAATTTATCTCTAGCTTACAGACATGTTTTAACGAAAATAATCAAAGATAATAAAAAAAAAAAAAAACATTTCACTAAACAGTAAACAAGTGGGGTAGTCTTTGCTCCCATAAGGAAACCTAACACAGAGTAACTTTTATTCAAGACTGGCACAGCCTTTTAAACTTGAATAAAGTCAGACAAATACAAAGACGAACAATCTAATAGTGGGGGGAAAACAAGCGCAGGCCAACAACTAAATTGTCTTCATAGTAATGACTTGGCAAAACTTTGAACTTACCCCCCCCCTCCCCCCTCCTTAAGTTCAAAGTTTTGCCAAGTCATTACTAACTGCCCCCCCCTCCCCCCCTCCTTAAGTTCAAAGTTTTGCCAAGTCATTACTAACTGCCCCCCTCCCCCCTCCTTAAGTTCAAAGTTTTGCCAAATCATTACTACCTGCCCCCCACCCCTCCTCCTTAAGTTCAAAGTTTTGCCAATCATTACTATCCTGCCCCCCCTCCCCCCTCCTTAAGTTCGAAGTTTTGCCAAGTCATTACTATCCTGCCTGCCCCCCCCCCCCCCCCCCCCTCCTTAAGTTCAAAGTTTTTGCCAGTCATTACTATGAAGACAATTTAGTTGTTAACCTGCGCTTGTTTTCCCCCCCACTATAGATTGTTCGTCTTTGTATTTGTCTGACTTTATTCAAGTTTAAAAGGCTGTGCCTGTCTTGAATAAAAGTTATTCTGTGTTAGGTTTCCTTATGGGAGCAAAGACTATCCCACTTGTTTACTGTTTGTTGTTTACTGTTCCCTGCCTCATTTCATTTCCAACATTTCACTGATAAAAAAAAATCAACAAGCTTTGGGAAGATACCCTAAAAGAATGCAAACAGAAACCGAACAATAGATTATGTTATTATCTCCAACAGTTCTGTCAGCAGGAACTCATCCGGAAATCAAATCATTTCGCGTTATATTCATAAACAACCCCACACGGAATGACAAATTCTCCAAAACGTGTTACGAGAACAAACGTTCAACCCTAATCAGTTTCTCTCACAATAATTAGTTCCTGGTTATAATTCTACAGAATTAAAAGCAAACACACAGGAGCAAAAGTCTAATCCTATTTAATTCTTGGACAGTGATTGGTTCTGCAATAGGATAAACAAACACGCTAACATGAACTTCAGGAGCAAACCTTTACTCTTCAATAATTATCTGAAGACGGTAGTTTAGTCCAACGCTATCAAAAGAATTGCGTTGTTGTTCATTGAAACTAATCAATTTTCCTTTCAATTTGCATTCACACCGAGAGAGAATAACAGGCAGAGACAGAGAGAAGCATCTCTCTCTCTCTCTCTCTCTCTCTCTCTCTCTCTCTCTCTCTGGCACGTTCGCATGTGCAGAGAGAGAGAGAGACAGACAGACAGACAGACAGACACAGAGATAGACAGACAGACAAAAAGAAAGATATATAAACAAACAGAGAGAGAGAAATAGGCGCACACACGGGCACGCATATACACACAAGCGCGCGCGCGCGCCTGCATTTACAGAGAGTGAGGGAAGAGGGAGAGCCAGCAAGCGAGAGAGACAGACAGACAGACAGACGGACAAGCAGAGAGAGAGAGACAGACAGAGACAGACAGACAGACAAGGCTGACAGACAGACAGACACAGACAGACAGATACATAGGCAAGAGACAGCCAGAGGAATCAGAGGGAGTGGTGTCGATTTGTTCCAGTGTCCATACCTTCATTCCTTCGTGTCAGAGTGGTCATCATCGTCTGCCTCGTGATGACTTTCGGTGAACCAGGTGGTCTTCGCCCTCCGGGGAGGACACACTCGTTAGTGCTAACAAAGCAATCAGTATCGACAGTCGGAGATTTAGAAGATAGGATTTTCGTATATTTAGATAGAATATCCACCACTGGGAGTGGCTTACAGAAAGTGTCTTTGTATACTTAGACAGAATATTCACCACTGAAAGTGACTTACAGAAAGTGTCTTTGTGTATTTAGACAGAATATACACCAATAAAAGTGGCTTAGAGGCAGTGTCTTTGTATATTTAGACAGGTACACCGCTGTGAGTGGCTTAGAGACAGTGTCTGTATATTTAGACAGAATATTCACCGTTGAAAGTGACTTACAGAAAGCGTTATATTTAGACAGAATATACACAACTGAAAGTGACTTAGAGGCAGTGTCTTTGTATGTTTAGACTGAATATACATCACTGTGAGTGGCTTTGAGGCAGTGTCTTTGTATATTTTAGGACACACTGAAAGTGGTTTATAGAGAAAGTGTCTTTGTATACGGAAATTTAGACAGAACACGCAGCACTGACAGTGGCTTAGGTGCAGTGCAGTGTATCCTCTGGCGGGTTGCCTCAAAAAGACCTGATGCTGACTGACTGTTGCCTGGTACTTCCAGTGCAGCAAGATGAATATGGGTGTAGTTGTGAAGGAGCAGCGATCACTGGCATGGTAAGAATGGAACTGAGAATAAAACTGGAAGACAAAACAGCAAGAAAAACAAAACGTATTTCACAGACATTTCATCATAACAGTGTTAAAGAAAACTTGAATTACATTACAGGAAAGACGATTTTTAAAAAGGCTTGTAAAGTAAAACAACCAGAAACAAAAATCGACCTGAGAAGAAAAACAGATCAGGAAGTACAGAAAGCAGCATTGCTAGATTAGGAAAACAACTGACATTTCATTACAACTCGGGATGAAATCATAAAAAAAAGGATGAACAAAGTCTGCACATTAACTTCTTATTCCCCGTGACCTAGGCGGTCGTAAGGGGGACCTGAGGGACGACGACTCCGCCGATCTTCTCCATCGCAGCCTGTCCTCTGCTTCTCGCAGGAGTTCTGGCAGCCTGAGTTTTGTCCATTCTATCACGTTCTCCAACCAGCTCTTTCTCTGCCTGCCTCTGTACCTTCCTCCTTCAAGCGTGCCTTGCAGGATTGTCTTTGCCAGCGAGTTGTGTCGGGTCACGTGGCCAAACCACATCAGCTTTCTCCTCTGGACCATAGGCAAATTGGGTTCCTGTGGTCCTGCCAGTGTGGCCACCTGCTCTCGAACAGAGTCATTGTTTCTGTGCTCTGTCCAGGAGATGTGGAGCAGTCTTCTGTATGCCTTCGTTTCAAAGGCTTGGCTCCTTCTCTCCAACTCTGCCGTCAAGGTCCAGCTCTCACACCACACAGGAAGACTGAGAGGCGGGCGTGGGCTTTGTACAGAATGAGTTTTGTAAGGAAGCTGATCTTAATGCTTCTCCACAGCTTTGTAAGCTTTGCCACAGCTGTGGCAAGAGCTAGTCTGACCTTGACTTCTGTTGAACAGGGATTGTCTGTTGTAAGTTGGAGCTTAGGTATTTGAACGCTTCCATCTCTTCCAGCTTTTGTCAGTTCATTGTGATGTTGACGGTCTGGTCTTCATTGCTGCTGTCCACCATCACCTTGCTATTTTTCTGCGCTGATTTCCACCCCATATGCACTGGCTCGGTCTTCCAGCCTGCTGGTTAGGTCTTGGAGTTGGTCGTTGGTTCTGCCAAGTAGATATATATCATCAGCGAAGCGCAGATTGCGTGTGGGCCTGCCCCCGACTGAGATGGTGGTGTTGAAGGTTTCGATGGCCTCGCGCGCATGGCATTCTCAAAGTATAGGTTGAAGAAGGTCGGGGAGAGCAGAAAGCCCTGTCGGATGCCAACAGTTGCATGGAAGAAGTCCCCTATTTGGCTGTTCAAGAGCACGGCGCTGGTTGCCGAGCTGTACAATGCCTGCATGATCTGGACCAACTCTTCCTCCACGTTGACATTGCTGAGGACCTGCCACAACGCGTCATGCCAAATTCCATCGAAAGCTTTTTCAAAATCTATGAAGTTGTGACGTGGAAGAGGTCTCTTTGGTGTTGGAGGTGTTTTTCAATCATTAGACGGCATTTGAAAATTTGCTCAACTGTGCTCCTTCCTGGTCGAAAGCCTGCCTGTTGTTCTGCAAGCAATTCTTCCGCCTGTTTCTTTATCATCAAACAATGTTGA
>JADBJO010002675.1:175048-177548 GCA_016801955.1 Conus betulinus | reverse complement strand
GAAAAGTGAAATAGACACTATAAAATGATGTGACAGAGCATGTAGTTAATCCCACACACGCATTTGATGGGTATTAGTTCCAGATATTTAGATCCAGTTTACATAACAATACAACAAAAACCAAAGTGTTCAGACATTGAAAGAAACTAATTAGCTTTGCATTCTGATTATAGTTAACTTCCAGACAACACGGGAAGGATTCACGAGAGAGAGAGAGAGAGGGAGGGAGGGAGAGAGACAGATATAGGGGTGGGGGGTGAAGGGGGAGAGTTTAGGAAGAGATGTGATGAGACAAATAATAAACTCTCTCTCTCTCTCTCTCTCTCTCTCTCTCTCTCTCTCTCTCTCTCTCTCTCTCTCTCTCTCGTCTCTGTGTGTGTGCATGTGTGGGCTGTATCTGAATAGACATGACGTTATCTTGATTGTGTATGTCAAATAATGTATAGCAAAAATGCCATTAACGTTTGTATTTTATGAATAAAATGTTCGTTGATCTTCCTATTCAGTTATCTGTTAACATTCTGTATCTCTTTTAACTTAAAAAGAAGATGGAAAACAATCTTCAAAAAAAATAATAATAATAAACAAACAAAGCAGTATAACACAAAACAAAACAAACGTATGTTAATACTAATTTAAACACTAATGGATAGCATGGACGACACCCCTTCTCTCCTGTATTAAGGAATAATACAAATTCAGTGAAAATGGAAATATTCACTTTCCCGATTTCAACGAAACGAAAGCCTGCGTTATCTCAAATGATTCACTCAGCTAAGATTACTTCCGGATGAAAAAGATGCAAACACTGAAAAAAAAAAAGCAACAATAACGGAGATAACGCGTAATCTCGAACAACAACGCTCTTGACGACAATTCGCTTGCGACACATAGAAATGACTTCCTTGATAATATCAGAGTGAAAGACGACCCTTTCATTCTAATTGGACAAATCCGCAGAGAGAGAGAGAGAGAGATGATGATGATGATGATGATGATGTATCCATTCACAAGCCTTAGCAGAGTATGAAGAAAGGGGGAGAACAATATTTATAGGTGTGACAGCATGAGACAGTGCACGTACGATTCTCTTCAGAGCTGGTCAATAACACAACAGGACACAATTGTCTCCCTTGGTTGCAACCTTTCTACAAACACAGGGCTGAATTACGTACGGATCTTGCACGTTCTATGCTATGAAAATTGAACAAGGTCGGGACACGCATGGAAGTCACTATGAATTATGAAGTGTTTGGAAAGTAAATGATTAGATATTATATCAACAAATATAAATTGAAAGATACGCGTCTTGATAATCATCACACACACACACACACACGCACGCACGCACGCACGCACACACACACACACACACACACACACACACACACACACACACACACACACATTCCCAGCTATCATTTCAGTCACGCAATAGCCCAATTGAATGCCTGCTAGGAAGATTACTTGAGAGAGAGAGAGAGAGAGAGAGAGAGAGAGAGAGAGAGAGAGAGAGAGAGAGAGAGAGAGAGAGAGAGAGAGAGAGAGAGCCGCAGCGGGCACACACAGGTGCACATTCCCATGTCATGACATCACGCTCCATGTGGAGCAAAGATGAAATAATCGTAGTTACAGCACAAGAGAGAGTAAAACACGAACAACTATCATGCTTACAACAACAACAAACAACAACAACACACACACACACACACACACACACACACACACACACACACACACACACACACACACACGATAGAAGGAACGAAGGAATTAGATACAAGCCAATGACGCTTCAGGGAAATTCAAACACACAATCCCCCCCCCCCCCCCCCCCCCCCCCCAAAGGTACACAGACAACCTCAAAGAAACGCTCAAAGCTATCTTACTTTGAATCCGAAAGACGGAAGAGGAAAGTACATGAAATAAAGTCGCTATAGCATCCACTTTTAATGTATAGTCTACATAGTCCATATATCGTCTAGTATGGTCTACATAGTCCGTGTCGTCTAATATGGTCTACATAGTCCATGTCGTCTATGGTCTACATAGGCCATGTCATCTATGGTCTACATAGGCCATGTCATTTATGGTCTACATACGTCATGTCATCTATGGTCTACATAGGTCATGTCATCTATGGTCTATATAGGTCATGTCATCTATGGTCTACATAGGCCATGTCATCTATGGTCTATATAGGCCATGTCATCTATGGTCTATATATAGTCATGTCATCTATGGTCTATATAGGTCATGTCATCTATGGTCTACATAGGCCATGTCATCTATGGTCTATATAGGCCATGTCATCTATGGTCTATATAGGTCATGTCATCTATGGTCTACATAGGCCATGTCATCTATTGTCTACATAGGTCATGTCATCTATGGTCTATATAGGCCACGTCATCTATGGTCTACATAGGCCACGTCATCTATGGTCTACATAGTCATGTCATCTATGGTCCACATAGGCCATGTCATCTATGGTCTACAT
>JADBJO010002675.1:167548-170048 GCA_016801955.1 Conus betulinus | reverse complement strand
AGATTAACGTGTAACCTCGAAGAACAACGCTCTTGACGACAATTCGCTTACACCATATGGAAATGACTTCCTTGATGATATCAGGAGCTAAAGAGAAGGAACTTCCTGGCTGGTGAAATAAACTAATGGGCTTTTCATTCTGATTGGTCAAATCCCCAGAGAGAGAGAGAGAGAGAGAGAGAGAGAGAGAGAGAGAGAGAGAGAGAAACTCCGATTAAGGTGACTCATTCATTCACAAGCCATTTCCCTAAATGAACAAGGGGTCATGGAGGGGAGACAATAATGTCTGACGATTCTATTTGAAACTGGTCAAGAACACGACTAGGGTTCAATTGCCTCCCTTTGGGAAAAAAATATATATAGTGCAAAATAACTGCAGTTATCAGTATCTTTCGTTGATATCTTTGATCAAAATCAAAGCAAATCTAAACTAGTACGGGTGTAAGTATAGATGAGACAGTGCACACACACACACAGGCAGGCATGAAACACACACACACACACACACACACACACACACACACACACACACACACACACACACACACACACACACACACACACACACACACTTGGATGTTCGCACGCACTTGTCACATTAATGCACATGAATGCCCAGTGAACTGTCGGGAGAACACACGCATGCATGTATATTCCTATGCTGAGTCATTTGGCCTCCAAACATAGACTTCTAGATTCTTATTTGAGCGAAACACGGCAACAAAAATGAAACCAACACAACAGTTGAACATACTAATACCGACATACTTCTTTCTCTCTTTGTAATAATAATCATGGTGTGTGTGTGTGGGTGGGTGTGTGTGTGGGGTATGTGTTGTAGATATGTTAACCCAGTTTTCTCATTGACTATTTCCATCTCTGTCCAAACGCTATTACTATATTGATATCAACATGATCTCACTTATGACAATGAAGTGAAACTTTTGAATCATCTCTCTCTCTCTCTCTCTCTCTCTCTCTCTCTCTCTCTCTCTTAGTCATAAATCACCCCCAAAGAGACTCTGACGACCCCATGGAAACACTTCAAAGGCGTGTGTGCTCAGACAAAGGAGGGAACGACGTGAAACAGAAGTAACAATAACACTCTGTCACAACGCGTATTCTCTGAAGACCCTGCCATCTTCTGTTGGACCGTTTGGCGAGTTACTTCACACCACTAATGGGCTGCCAGGGGTTTTAACTGTTAACTCTTTTGTGGTGGACGCAGTGTTGGCTGGGGTGGGAATAATGTGCAGATCCTTTGGAGAAGTTGGGACATGATTGGGGAGAGTTCAAAGGTTCCAGAAGTTGCTGGTAACTGATTCAGAACATGATGATGCTCTGTTTTCTTCTTTATGCATGTGTATGATGGCACAGCAGGAAGACCATGTACAATCACTATCCAGCAGAGGTTGATATTCCAGCAATCAAGCCGGCAGTGTACCTTCTGGATCTTTGCCTAAACACAATCTTCCATGCAGATCTCTGAAGCAGGACAAGAATAGTGACGCTGCAAAAGACAAAGCAGGCACGATGATGGTGATGGTTTGAGACACATATGCAGCACCTCAACCTCTTCATCACCCAGAACGGTTCTCTACACGAACGGCCAAAGAAAACAGTGAAGGCAATCAAAGAAACCTGGCACAGAACAATCGGAAGAGAGCTAAAAAGCAAAGGACTGACTCAAGGTATGCACAAAGAAGCAGAGACAGTGGAGATCCGTTACCATTGCCTCGATAGCCAGATGGAAGAGACTGGTCCGAGCAGACTGCATCAGAATCTACTAGGAAGGAAAAAAAGATTAAAAAGCATGAGAAGATATCAAACAAACCACAAGACACAACAATGGATGACTCCAGTTGATGTTGCCTCAGGGAAATTCAGAAACAAATCGCCCTCACCTCCATCCCCGCCCTTCCCCTCTCCCCTCCCCCCCCCCCCCCCCCCCCCCCCCCCCCCCCCCCCCCCCCCCTTAAGCGACTTCAAGAAACAGTTCAAAGGCTTTTCACTCTGAGCACACACAGACAAAAGAGGGCGCGACGTGAAACAGAACAGAAGCAGCAACAGCGCTCCGTCCTAATGCGTGGTCTCCACAGGCCTCGTCATCTTTGGTGATCGTTGGACCATTTTGCGAGTTGATTCAAACTAATGGGCTGTTATGGATTTATCTGTCATCTCTTTTGTGGCGGAGGCATGTGTGTGGGTGTGGGTGTGGGTGTGGGAGAGTGGAGGTGGGGACTTTTTGGAGAAGTTAGAAGATTATTTGGGTGAGTTCAAAAGTTCCAAACTAAGTTATAGCATGAGGATGCTCTCTTTTGTCTGCGTTGTGTGCATCAGTCTGTCTGTCCATTTCCTTCATTCCACCTTCAACCCAATCTCTGTGTCTCTGTCTGTCTGTCTGTCTGTCTGTCTGTCTGTCTGTCTGTCTGTCTCTCTGTCTGTCTGTCTGTCTCTTTCTGTCTCTGTCTCTGTCTCTGTCTCTCTCTCTCTCTCTCTC
>JADBJO010002675.1:135048-152548 GCA_016801955.1 Conus betulinus | reverse complement strand
TGCTTTCATCTTTTCCTTGTCAACTTTGATTTCTGTTCGTCTGATTGTTTCTTTCTTTGTTCTTCCGACGGTTCGACATCATTGTTTTCTTGCTTATTCGTTTCATTTGAATTGTCAATCTTTGGGTTTTTTTTTTTTCAACTTTGTCTGTCTGTCTGTTTCTCTTTCTTCCCTTGTTCTACTGACGGTTTATTTCACATCCTTGTTTTCTTGCTCTTTCGTTTCATTTGAATTGTCAATTTTTTTTTCAACTTTGTCTGTGTGTCTGAGTTTTCTTTTTTTTTTCTTCTACTTCCTTCCTCCTTTCTTAACTTTTCTTTCTTTTTCTACCTTCTTTCTTTATTTTTTTGTTTTTCTTTCTTGCATTTGTTCAAACACACACACACACACACACACACACACACACACACACACACACACACACACACGTACGCACGCACGCACTTCGGATGTTTGTTTTTTTGTCTACAATCTGAACCTGACGTCACAGTACAAAGTGACACTATCCAGGAGGAATTAAAAAAAAAACACGTTGTGAGAGTCAAATCACACGAGACTCTAGAGAGAAGTCCCCGCGACCTGACGTCAGTATGTCCACTCGGAATGTGCCCTGCAATTTTCTGTCTTAAATCTTTTCCGATTTCCCCCATCCTATTTAGCTTCATGTCAAAGCTTGAACTTTGATACGCTAGGCTGGATTGACGATGAGGGAAAGCCTGGTATCTCCCCAAACTCAAACAAGACGTAGACGTTCAGAACCTCGTTCTCACAACAAACAGCATGAACATATTCCTCTTACCTCCAGCTCCCACAAACGCACCTTATTTTTGAGATGATTGTTCAACATTATTGTGAGATGATGAGAGAGTGGGATGCCCACAATGTTTTCATCATTCTTGGCGCATTCTTCTGTTTACGCATCAGCCATTATTCTGTGTCAGAAATAAGAAAGAAAACAAACAAACAAACAAACAAAATTAAATGACAAGAAGAAGCTGAAAGGAAGAAACAAAAGGTGTGGAAACGGACAGAAGAAAACGAAAAGGACCAGAAGCGTACATATCTTTCAGCCGCCGGAACTGACAGTTCTGCACATTGGAAATCATGCTGCAGTAATTTGATCCGTGGCTTGTTCCCTTTTTATGCTGTCTTTTTTTTTTATTTTTCTGTTGAAGCCTTGTTACTGATATATGTGTTGTTATCGTTGTTTTGTGTTGTTGCGGTGTTAGTGTGCGAGTGAGTGAGTGAGTGTGTATGTGTGTGTGTGTGTGTGTGTGTGTGTGTGTGTGTGTGTGTGCGCGCGCGCGCGCGCGTGTGTGTGTGTATGTATATATATGCACATATATATATATATATATGTGTGTGTGTGTGTGTGTGTGTGTGTGTGTGTGTGTGTGTGTGTGTATTACATTTATGTATATCTACACACACACACACACACACACACACACACACACACACACACACGTGTGTGTGTGTGTGTGTGTGTGTGTGTGTGTGTGTGTGTGTGTGTGTTCGTTTGGGGTTTGTTTATCGAATTCTCCACCTGTAATCATACTGGTGTTCGTCTTCCAATTCAATCACGAGTATTTCTCCAAATTTTTCGTTTCTTATTCTTTTTTTCTGTGTACTTGTTTGTTTGTATGTTCGCTTGTTTAGTTATTTTGTTTTGTTTGTGTCTGACCTCAAACGATCCCTCACATTGTGTGCTCCGTTTTTTTTTTCAAACAAAATGAACTAGATGGGCAATTCTGCTCTCACGGTGTGAGATATGTGTGTGTGTGTGTGTGTGTGTGTGTGTGTGTGTGTGTGTGTGTGTGTGTGTGTTACATTTATGTATATCTACACACACACACACACACACACACACACACACACACACACACACACACACACACACACACACACATACACACATACATACCCACAACTCCAAAACAATGCTGCTGCGTCCCAGCACAAATTTCCTTACTCCTACTCGGACACAAAACACACAGAACAAAGAAGGAAATATCTACTAAGCAAGTAAGTACGTGAATATGTAAATAAATAAAATACAATTCCAAGCTTGTCCCTGTAGCCCCAGTCTAGCGCACATAAATATAGCAACGACGATTTCAGAAATGAACCAACGCAGACAAGTACTTCCATTCAAACGTGAAGTCGGTTCTGCTCTACGGCTGCGAGACTTGGAGAATGACCAAGATAATACAGCAAAAAAAATCAGACCTTCATCAGCACCTGTCTGAGGCGCATCTTCAAAATCAGATGGCCAGAGAAGATCGACAATGAAGATCCATGGGAACAAGCAGGACATGAACCAGTGGCCAAGCAGATTCTGCGGATGAAGTGGGGCTGGGTTGGACACACTCTCAGGAGGCCAGCATCCAGCACCACACGCCAAGCCCTGACATGGAACCCACAGGGGAAAAGGAAGAGAGGCCGACCTCGCAGCAGCTGGAGGCGAGACACTGAGGCAGAGATAAAGAGGCAGGGGACCAACTGGACAGGCATTCAGCGAGCAGCCCAGAACCGAGAGCGATGGCTGGTCATGTCGATGGCCTATGCTCACCCTTGAGCTATGGGCCTCAGAACGTAAGACAAGTATTTGTTCCAGACTGAAAGCAAACAAAACATAGGTGGAATTGCACGTAGATTTGATGGAGGTGGTTGTTGATTATTTGTTGTTGTTACTAAATTTTCTTGCCTTTGTTTTTGGTCAAACATAAGATACCCTTGTTTACATTTTATTACACAGTTCTCTCCATCCCTGCATTCAGATACGTCACACATGTCATATCAACCTTATTTCCAGTGCTGTCTTCAATGGAGATCTCCAAAGCAAGACAGGAAAGGTGACGTCACGAGAGATACTCAAGGTATGTCGGTTAACTGGTTAGGACACAGTTCCTGCATCTACCTCATTTACTGCAGAGAACAGCCTTTTGCCGGACCCCCAGGGAGGGGGAGGGGGAGGGGGCCAGGGGACCAAACCGGGGATGATACAAAGAAGCCAGCGCAGACCTTTGGAGAGAGAGATGAAAAGCAAAGTAATAGTCATTGCTATTACTGTTACTGTCATTACTATTTTCAGCAAAGTCAGGCGACTGCAGGCGGAAATTTAAACAAATTCTAAAAACTGTTTATAACAACTCCTCCGATCAATGTGGGAGAACGAAATCGCAAGACGAAACGTGACGAGTTTCGACCTCTTAGATCCTCTTCAGACAAGATGAACAACACTTAAGATAAAGAAAATGAAGAACGAGCCATCACTTATCTTCGTCAAATTCTGGGAGAGAGAGAGAGAGAGAGAGAGAGAGAGAGAGAGAGAGAGAGAGAGAGAGAGACAGACAGACAGACAGACAGACAGACAGACAGACGGGGGGGGGGGGGAGGAGAGAGAGTCTGTCAACGCCCATCCTGCGCCGAATTTGACGAAAATAAGTGATTGCTCCTTCTTCATTTTCGTTATCCTGCGTGTTGTTTATCTTGCCTAAAGAAGACCTAAGAATTCGAAACGCGTCGTGTTTTGATCTGTAATACGTTTGTCCACGTGGTTCAGTGATTTGTAGTAAATTCTTTGTACAATCGGAAAGACAAAAGACAAAATCACATGCAATGGAAGTCACAATAACTCTCTCTTATCAAGTTTAGCTCTGTAGACTGTGTTGGCATCTTCACGGGTGTCGAGTCGTCTTTTTTTTTTTTTTTTTTTTTTTTAGCCAGCTGTGACAAATCAACTGATTGGCTGATATGCGTTTAGGTTTATTTCCTTTCGCGGTGCAGGCCTCTGTGTGTGTGTGTGTGTGTGTGTGTGTGTGTGTGTGTCCGCTTATTTGTTTGTCTGACTGTCTGTCTTTCTGTCTGTCTGTCTGTATTGTGGGGATTGTTTGGGGAAGTTATGAGATGTCTAGAACGAGTTCAAAAGTTCCCAAAGTTTTGGTGGGTTACTAAATCAGCGCATGAGAGGGCTCTGCTTCTGTCCGTTTGTGTCTGGGTATCCGTTTGTCCGTCTGGCTTGCTAGCTTTACTCCAATATCCTTCCCACTGCGTTACTGTCCCTTTCCCCCCTAATTCCCCTCAACCTCACTCCTCCCATCACTCTCCTCTCTCTCTCTCTCTCTCTCTCTCTCTCTCTCTCTCTCTCTCTCTCTCTGGTGTGGGGGACTAGATGAAGCTGTAACACATGTACAGGAGATTCATTTGTATGCACTTCAGAACATCTTTGGTGTTCAAAACCCCAAATGAGTTAGTTTATGGAGAGACTGGGCGCCATCCTATATCTATTGAGTCAAATACTCTTTACATAGGTACTGGCTAAAGACATTGCGTATGGATGAAAGTAGATTGCCACTGACAGCTTACAGGGATGTTGTTAATCTTATATTCCAACGGCAAACAAACATGGGTTATGAATGTTCGCAAAACTTTGACATCAGAACGGATTTGGGTTGGTATGGTAAAATCAGGGAGTGTGGAAGACGTAAAGGGATTTTTGAGAGAATTTCGTCAAAGGTTGATTGACTGCAGATGGCAAAACTGGGAAGACCAAATTCAGCGAAGTGAAAGATTTTCTTAAGCAGCAGATGCACGGACAAGACGTCTGGTTTAAATCTAGAAACTGTGAAAGCTATGTTCTGCCAGAATTAGACAGACACATCAAACGTTGTTTGACGAAGTTTAGACTACGGACTACCGATATGACAATACATCGCAATCGATATGAAAAATATTCAAACAGTGGTTCAGGATGTCCAATGTGTAAAAGCGCAAAGGAAGACCAGTTACATATTTGACTTTGTTTGTCCTGCTATCAGTGACATGAGAAGAGAGTATGTTCTTCGTAGGTTTCATGCACATCCATGTGTGTTCCGTGCATCTCTGCTCCTATCCAGTCAGAACAAACACATTATGAAGAACCTGAGTTTATATCTCTGTAAAGTTTTTTCAACGATGCGCAAATTTTATCATTGGAATCTGAAAAAACCTTCCTCACATGTACAACTGCTGCATTGACCTATTGAAACATGTCATCATGTTGGTGTGTGTTGTTTGCTTTGATTTTGTTTAGCTGTGCTTTGGTCATCATCATATACTATCTGTGATTTCACCCCCTTTGAAATGGGGCTAAGGCCTTTATTGAATAAAATTCCGTTTCCGTTTCCGTTTATCACTCTCTGGAGGGCATGCTAGCGCGCACTCTCTATCATATTTTTTCACTGAGTTATAAATATTGGCCTTATCATTTTCCATTATTCTCTGACTGTTCTAAATCAAAACTTCACATATGCGCGCGGGCGCGCACAAAACACTCAAACACGTGCATGTGCGCGCGCACACACACGCCAGAGTGAGAAAAAAAGGACTGATTTCTGTCTTGCGCGTCCTTTCATCACTATGATCAACGCTGCATTGCTGATGCAAAGATCGCGCTGAAACATGGATTACCAATGTATGCAGATGTCCAAGGCTACTCGAAACCCTTAGTGCCAGAACCCCCGGTCCAAATGAGAGAAGCTTAGTCTTCGGGTTGTGGGAACCAATTAATCATCCACACTAAAAACCTCCAGACTAACTGACCCAGACTCCTGTTCCCTCATCTTCGCCGCCCCTTCCATTTTTTTTTTCAGAGTCAGAGAGAGAGAGAGAGAGAGAGAGAGAGTGAGAGAGAGGGGGGGGGGGGAGAGTAAAAAAACAACAGGGATAGGGTGGGACGGGATGTGATAGAATGTCACAGAGAGAGAGGGGGGGGGGGGGGGGGGGGGAGGAAGGAGAGAGACAGAGGGAGAGCGAGAGGAGAGACAGAGAGAGACAGAGAGAGAGACAGAGCATAGAGAGAGGAGGAAGAAAGGGGGAAGAGTAAAAGACATCAGGGTGGGACAGGATGATATAGAAAGTTACAGACAGACAGACACAGACAGACATACAGACAGACAGACAGACAGCGACAGAGAAGGAGAAGAAAGAGTGAAAGAGAGACAGAGAAAGCGAGAGAGAGGCAGAGACAGAGCCAGAGGGAGACGCTCCAGAGAGACAGTCAGACATACAGACACAAACACAGAGAGAGAGAGAGAGAGGCAGACAGACAGACAGACAGACAATGTGTGTTTGTGTGTGTATGTGTGTGCGGGTCGGAAAGAGGAAGGGACTGCTAGGGGCCAGAGAGTGGAGTTGGACGGTGGAAGATGAGGGAGGGGAGGGGATATCGAAAGAGGAAAAGGAAAAAAAAAGAGAGGTGGGGTGGAGAAGGGGAGGAATGGGGGGAGGGGAGCAGAAAGAAAGGGAGAGATTACAAAGTGTAAGGAAAAAATAGGAAACAGGAAAGACATCGTGGAGAAGGACAGGTGGTGAATGAATAGAGAGAGAGAGAGAGAGAGAGAGAGTGTGTGTGTGTGTGTGTGTGTGCGGAGGGGGGGGAGTAGCGTGGAAGGTAGAGGAGACTGGAGGACGTGGAGGTGAGGAGAAGGTGCCAGCCTAGAGAGGGGGGGAAGGAGTGTTTAGGAGAGTGAAGGTCTGTGGCATTGCCGTCTGTCCTTGGAGTGAAATGTTTGGTTTCTTCTTGCCGTGCATGTCACCATCTCATTAGTAGAAAGGCTGTTTTCTGTTTAGGTCTTCCTTTATTCGCTGGTTGGTTTGATTTCTCGCCGCGCCAGCGACAATAATCTCTCTCTCTCTCTCTCTCTCTCTCTCTCTCTCTCTCTCTCTCTCTCTCTCTCTCTCAGTGGACAAGTGGTTAGCGTCGCGGACTCCCGGCTGGGAGGTCGTGGATTCGATTCCCATCAGAGCCATGTGGGAATTGACTGCGCCGACCGGCTCCTACCCAGAGTTCAGTTACCAACGGGCTTAGTTGGGAAGACTGGGACCACACAGTCGAGTTTCATCCACTTAATGGATCCGTCTCTGAGTGTGTTGTTCAAACTTTCTAATTCAACACTGCAGGTGGCTGTATCTCTCGGGCCTGGTTGACGCCGGGATATATTCTGAACGTAAGCGTAGATTGCTAACGTCATGCAGTCTCAGACCAGAATGGAAATCCGTAGCATCATCATCTTCTCTCTCTCTCTCTCTCTTCTCTCTCTCTCTCTCTCTCTCTCTCTCTCTCTCTCTCTCTCTCTCTCTCTCTCTCTCTCAGTGGACAAGTGGTTAGCGTCGCGGACGGACTCCCGGCTGGGAGGTCGTGGATTCGATTCCCATCAGAGCCATGTGGGATTTGTCTGCGCCGACCGGCTCCTACCCAGAGTTCAGTTACCAACGGGCTTAGTTGGGAAAGACTGGGACCACACAGTCGAGTTTCATCCACTTAATGGATCCGTCTCTGAGTGTTGTTCAAACTTTCTAATTCAACACTGCAGGTGGCTGCATCTCTCGGGCCTGGTTGACGCCGGGATATATTCTGAACGTAAGCGTAGATTGCTATCCTGTGATGGAGTCTCAGACCAGAATGGAAGAATGGAATCATCTTCTCGTCTCTCTCTCTCTCTCTCTCTCATCTCTCTCTCTCTCTCTCTCTCTCTCTCTCTCTCTCTCTCTCTCTCTCTCCTCTCTCTCTCTCTCTCTCAAATGACAGGTAATCCTAAAGCTTTCTTAAGTGAATTCAAACAAAGACAAATCGATTTCTTTTTTGCAACAATGGTCAGAAAAAAAAAAGAAACAAGACCACGATACAATCTATACAGCTCTTTCAAAAATGCTCTAGGACCAGAAAAGCATTTTGATCTAATAATTTCAAGATATATCCGCAAAATGTTTATAAGACTTAGGCTTGGCGTAACAGAATTGAAAAGCAACAGATGTAGATATACTTCAGATGCCCGTTCACTATTGTGTCCATTATGTACACATCCCCCTGAAGACGAAATGCGTTTTCTTTTCTTCTGCCCTGCACATGATAATCTCAGACACAAATTGCGTACTAGAGTCAACCTAGATCTTTTAAAATTCAAAACGCTTTCTATCCTAAAGTCTCAATACGACGATGCTATAATCCAACTTGCATTCAGAATTTTATGCATTCAGACTGAGAAGATCACTGATCAGTGCCTGACTGACTGGTATTAAACAAGGTGATACAATCACAATTTCTACCCCATGACACTTAAATAGGCCGACGACCTCTGTCTTAACACAATGGGTATGATACCATTTTCGTACCCTTCTGATGAATTGCCTATTCATGCACTTTGCTTTCATTGCATGATGATTTTTTTTTGTCGTTGGGTGGTTCTTTTTTTTTTGTTTCTTTTCTCATTTGTTTTTTCCCTCCTGTGTGGGCTGAAGAAATGTTAGTGCATATGTAATTACTATTATGTGAAATCTACATGTTTACGGGCTCCGTATGCCTAAACATTAAACCAGTTTGAGTTGAGTTGAGTCTCTCAAATGACACCGGCCAGCAGATTATGACTTGTTTGAAAAAAATAATGCAACAACTTTAGATAACATTTTCGGAAGATTCGGTACATATAAAGAAGACAGTCTGTGTTCCAATGCTGGCGATAAAGGAAATCTTTCTGTGGATACATCATAAAAACTGTTTGAAGGAAAACGTGATAATTGTCTTGGCAGTAACTCGATTATGACAGGTTTTATCAATTTCATGCTGTACACGTGATTACCGTGATATGGATTTCGCGTTGCAACAGATTATCATTTACGACACCGTGATAATTGATTGAATGGATTTTTCATTTCCACCCCTTCTTCCCCCCTTCCCAATTATGAATGGGCCATAAGCCTAAAACACTACACATTATACTTTGACTCTCTCTCTCTCTCTCTCTCTCTCTCTCTGCCTCTCTCTCTCTCTCTCTCTCTCTCTCTCTCTCTCTCTTGTTTCTTGTCTCCAAAAACGAGGTGCAATGAACTGGATACTTCTTTTGTTGTCATCGTTTTGGCTTAATTTCAAATACGTTATTTTTGCTGACTTCTCTATTAAATTTACACTTGTTCTTTGTTACTTTGCGTGTTCGCGTCTTTTCTCTCTCTCCCCCCCCCCCCCCCCCCCCCCCCCCCCCCCACCCCCCCCCCCCCTTTTTTTTTTTTTTTTTCCTTTTTCTTGCTTGCTTTCTTTATTCCCTTCTTTTTATGCTGCTTTAGCTACTGTATCTATTGTCTTTCTTTGGATGTGATTTCACAGTTTAAAATGACATATCCAGCAGAATATATTTTTCAAAAGAAATGTTAACGTTCTGCTACCCTTACTTACTTACTAATCCTCTTCATCCCGCCACTCGAGACATAAGGCGCCAACAAGCTCCCTCCAGCCCTCTCTGTCCTGGGCAAGCCAGCTCAGTTCATTCCAGGTCTTGCCTGCCTCTCTCGTCTCCTCCTCCAGGTGCCAAGTGGTCTGCCTCGCATCCTCTTCCCCGGTGGTGCCCATCTCAGCGCAGTATGAGGGAGTCTGGTCTTGCCCATCCGAAGGATGTGTCCCAACCACTTCCGCCGCCGCTGCTTCACCTCGGCCACAATGTTGTTTATGCCGGTGCGCCTTGACACTTCCCGTGTTGGTGACACGCTCCTGCCAGTGAAGTTTCAGAATTCGGCGAAGACACCTTCCTTCGAAGCCTCTGAGCCTACTCTCAATCTTTTTGTTGGTTCTCCATGTCTCTGAGGCGTATAGGAGTACTGAGCGTACGTTGGACCTGTAGATCTTCAACTTGGTTTTGGTTTTGCAGGACAGTTGACTTCCAGATGTTTTTCAACCCGCTGAATGCCCGGGCTGCGAGTCCTATCCTGGTTGAGATCTCCTTCTCGATGTTGCTGTCGGCCGAGATGTGGCTGCCGAGGTACTTGAAGTGTTGCACCTCCTCTAGAGCTGAGCCTCGCACACTGGTCTTCTCTGCGCTCTTCGTCTTCACCTTCATGATCTTGGTCTTGTTGGGGTGAATCTTGAGTCCCACACTGCTGGCTATTAGGTCCACTCTTGATGTTTTTCCTGGATGTCTTTCTAGGCGTGCGACAGCAGTGCAATATCGTCGGCGAAGTCGCAGTCTTCAAGTCTGGTTGTCAGTCCCCATACAAGCCCTCTCGCCCTATCGCTGGTGGCCTTCCTCATCACCCAGCGACCCTAAGCTCACGAAATTAAAGTGAAGTCCCCTTGACAGGATGTCAAACATATCTATTCGGAATGTACACCTGCATTTCCGGTTTAAATGTTTAGCAACGTCAACCGTTGCATGCATTCTCGTCCTTCTTTGTACTTTATTCTACCAGGTTTACCGCACACAAAAAAATCTGGTATTTTGCAAAATTCAAACGTAGAGTGAACATTCAATCCGCAAAAAAAATCTCTCTCCCTCAACCACGCCTCATTCTGAGATGAACAGAGAGAGAGAGAGAGAGGAGAGAGAGAGACAGACAGAGACAGAGACAGAGAGACAGACAGACAGACAGACAGAGAGAGAGAGAGAGAGAGAGAGAGAGAGAGAGAGAGAGAGAGACCCCAACACATTTCTCATTATTCATAAATGTCATGATGATATGGAACTGTTATTGTGTTCAGTCACTGACAAAAAGAAAAGGAGAAAGGACATGTTAATCGATAAGAAGAAGAAACAACAAGAAAGAGAACTCCCAAAGAAAGGATGAATGAAACTGACATGAGGGGAAACAGAGAGGAAGAAAGGGAAACGATCTCACGATTTTCATTTCAACAGCCAAAGGTTATGTAGGTGTGCCTTGGAATTCCTGCTTCAGCCATTTCATTTTTGTTTACTCTTTTTTCTTTTTCTATCATTAGCCATTTTTGTTATTGTCGGTGTCAGTGTTGTTTGGTGGTGGTGATGGTGGTCTTCTTCTTCTTCTTCTTCCCTCTCTTCTTCTTCTTCTCCCTCCTCCTCCTCCTCCTCCCTCCTCTCCTCCTCCTCCTCCTCCTTCTTCTTCTTCTTCTCCTCCTCCTCCTCCTCCTCCTTCCTCCTCCCTCTCTTTCTCCCCTCCTTCTTCTTCTTCTTCATCTGTTGATGCTATTGAACTGATGTCATTTCTGTGACAATCTCCCCTCTTGTCTGGTTTATCTTTATTTCTTCAAGCATCTCGTTCCTGTCTTTCCCCCCAATGGTCTAAGCTTCACATTGTGATCTTTATATCAAAAATAAAGCTAAGTACTAAATATGGGCAAATTAGTTTTAACGATGATAGAATGCTACGCCCTAGATCCAAATTAAAGCGACTTGGGGCACCGACTCGCCTGTCACATACACAGACTCGAGTCACAGAGAAGAAGAAACGAGCCAAACGTCCTATCTGGACAAGCAAAAACGGATAGGTCAATACAAAGAAAGTTCCAAGCTTGCCTGTATACTGCAATCCGACGCACATGTCGCATTATCGACTGAAGAAACAGACAGGCACAGATTTATAAATGTTCCAGACTGACCAATGCCTTTTAATCTGGTACCTCACCAGAGACAGAAAGAAAGGAAACGAAGCGTAGGTGTCAATGGAGGTATATCGGCGTTGTTAATGTGGTCAGTTGTCTTATTCGCTTTTATCTGATTTATTTTGTTTCTAGTCTTATTGCGATGGTGTTTTTTGTTCGTGTGTGTATTTGTTGTTGTGGTGCGTTACGTGACAAGTTATTTCATTTTCAATGACGTTGTTGTTGGCGTCTTTGCAGTCGGATCTATCATGCGTGTCGTAATATTATTTGTTACTTTTTTCTGTCTGCACTTTTCTCTTTTTCTCTGTTTTTCCATTATCATTTTTTTGTTTGTTTGTTTGTTGTTTTCGTTCATTCATTCTTGTTTTCTTCCCTAATTTCTCTTAATTTGTGTCTTGTTTTCCTATCTCATTCTGTCTATCATTCCTCCTTTCTTTCTTTCGTTGTTTCTTTCTTTTTTTTCTTTTCTTCTTTGGTCTGTTCTTTCCCTTCACGTCATTCTTTCATTGTAGTTCTGTATCAATATCTTTACGTCCCCTCCATCTTTTTTATTTCTCCATGTATATTCGATGGTATGGAAAGGAAGGGCATCAACCTGACCTTTCTGTGGTAGATGTTTAGAGAAAGAAGTGCGACCTTTCTCTTTCTTTTCTTTATTTATTTGTTAATTATCTTTCGAGAGAGAGAGAGAGAGAGAGAGAGAGAGAGAGAGAGAGAGAGAGAGAGAGAGAGGAATTTACGTCATGTTTGAACATTTAAAAGTATTCAGTAATACCAGCAGCAGCAGCAGCAACAGTAAATGTGATGAAAATTATATCAGATTATGTAGTTCATAACATAGGCCAGGCGCAGAATCCATTACAAAGCGCTTAGAGTACGGTGTAACCCAGAGTATGTAAATAAAAAAAAGACAAACAGATAAAAAGTCAGGACACTATTAATTAAAACAATAAGGGGATGAATGGAGGGGGAGGGGGTACATGGATGGGGCGGAGGAGAAGAACGAAGCTTCAGGTGGAAAAAGGTGAAAGAAACGAATCAAGGAACACGCTGCTCTATCACTGTTTACGAAAAACACATTACAATTTCTGATACACAAGTTTTGATCGTTTTTATCGTGACTTAATTTTGCTTCCATTGACTTCAAGAAAGCTTCTGGGTCTTTAGAGAGAAAGTTAATGCAGCCTTTTCGTGTTAAAAAAAGGAAAGAAGAAGAAGAAAGAAAAAGAAAGAAATGGTACTAAAGGAAAACTTGTCTGCTGTTTTCATAGCATCTCTGGAGAATCAGAGCTAGTCTGAATAAACTGTGACCGAGGGGTGACACAGGGAAATGTCGCCCGTCCAGTGTTGTTTTCTTTATATATGAGTGAAAATGTTTTCAGCGAAAGACGAGGTCAGAAATGAGAGGTTTTGTACAACATGTACTTTACATTCTTCCTAGTGTTGTTTACATTAATGTTGGCAGATGATGTCTCCCCCCCCCCCCCCCCCCCCCCCCCCCCCCAGTTTGAAAACAGTGGACGCTTGATAGACAGACATAACATCATTTCATGTAAGGGCAAACCAGCATTTAGACGTGAATAAGATTTTAAAACAATATAGTTGTTTCAGACAGATGCATTAACAACAGCCAGAGAACTTACACTAAAAAAAAAAAAAAATCTGTGTACCTTTTGCTAATATTCACAAACAGTTAGGGCACTATTTTTTTTTTTTTACTGAGTTTGAGTTTTACTGTGTCGTGATATAATATTGAAGCAAAGCCTCTCTCTCTCTCTCTCTCTCTCTCTCTCTGTCTGTTTGTCTCACTCACTCACACACACACACACACACACACACACACACACACGCGCGCGCGCGCGCGCGCGCGCGCGCGCGCGCGCACACACGCACGCACACACAGACTCAGTCACACATACTTTTTTTTTCAACTCAACTCTCATCCTCCCATCTCCCTCCCCCGCTCCCCCCAACACACACAACCCGCCCCGTATCCTCCCCCTCCCCTCCCCACACCGTCCCTCCTCGTCAACGCAACCCCTTCACCCTTCCAATCAACCGCGCTAACATTTCAACTGCTGTTTTCCAATACGTCATCCCCCTCTCCTCTCCCCCCGCCCCCTCGCACTCCCCCCCACGTCCACTCTTCCTACTTCCGCCACCACCACCTGCTCCCCCCGTCCCTTTCCCCAACCACGCCCTGCTATTCCTTCTCTCAATCTCATGAACCAGACTCGTCCTCTTGTGAATCCTCCCCAAAATTAAACTACATCAGCGAATGACACGGAATCGCTAACGATGCAGAACGGAGTCACTCGAGCGTGTCACGCATTATGCCACCGGCCAGACGGTGAAGGTTTTTTTTTTTTCCTTCCTTTTAAAATGGCAAGTCTTGAAAATTGCCCCCCCCCCCCTGTCAAAGCCACCCGCATGGCGATTTATTTAAACTTTCTCATCAGTGTTTTGTTTGTTTGTTTTTATTCTTCAGTCGCTTGACATTTTAAACTTTCTTATCAGTGTTTTGTGTGTTTGTTTGTTTGTTTGTTTGTTTTTATTCTTCAGTCGTTTTGACATTTTTTTTTTTCACTTTCTCTGACAAAATGTGAGACTATAATCTGCAGTGATGCTTTGGGTGTGCACGCACGCACACACACACACACACACACACACACACACACACACACACACACACACACACACACACACACACACACACACACATTCGCGCGCGCGAACACACACACACACACACACACACACACACACACACACACACACACACACACACACACACACACACACGGGCCTACTTGATTGTCCACATTCAGAGACCATTTTCTTTTAACTTCCACGGGTTGTGCTTTAAAAAAAAAAAAAAAAAAAAGACTAGACAACATTGCTCAAATGGTAAAAGAATTAAAAGCATCTTGCTTTTAGCTAAATCTGCGGGTGGTACTAATTCACCTAGAACGAAGAAGGGGCAACTGAATCATGACATTAAGTCATGATGTACTGATTCAATCGGGCTCATTTTGTTATACATCTAGAATAACCAGAGTCTGTCGGTTGTATAATTTGTTAGAGTAAGGAGACGACCCTCACCGTCTTTTTAAAGGTAACTTCTTTACTGATTTGAGAAAGACTCTGCTCCCTCTAGATTATAGAACAAGTCCTAAAGTGCTAAAATGCTGGCGAGTTCTTTGATAGGAAGAAAGAGAAACTACTAAAGAAATCGTGTGCTCTTTGGCGCGCAAGAATGAACAGTATGTAAGGTTTAATTTAGTTAAGAACGAAGCCGCCCGTATATTAGTTTGTTCCTCATCCAAACTCTGGACAGTGTGTCAAAATGCTGTATTGCACTCTTTCATGTACCCTGTTTTGACTTTTATTTTGACGAGACAAAAGGGAAATAACCTGTTAGAGCATCTCTCTCTCTCTCTCTCTCTCTCTCTCTCTCTCTCTCTCTCTCTCTCTCTCTCTCTCTCTCTCTCTCTCTCTCTCTCTGAGAACACCTTACGCATGATGTGATCATGTGAGTGACTTATTTGCATACCGTTTTTGTGTTTTGTTTTTGGTTGTTGTTTTTTTTTTTTACCGCCAGTCACTTCTGTGTTAATGTGGATGTATTCTTCCCTTTGATCGGAGTATGTTTATTCTGTTTGATTTGTAACTTTAAATTGTCTCCTTTCACTGCCTTTGTCATCTTCTTGATATATTTGTGAAAAAAAACAGTCAGTACTAGTTTGTTAATGTTGTGAATACACCATCAGTACTAGTTTGTTAATGTTGTGAACAGACCATCAGTACCAGTTTGGTATTGTTGTGAACAAACCATCAGTACTAGTTTGTTAATGTTGTGAACAAACCATCAGTACTAGTTTGTTTAATTTTGTGAACAAACCATCAATGCCAGTTTGTTAATATTGTGAAAAGACCATCAGTACCAACCAGTTTGTTAATGTTGTGAACAAACCATCAGTACCAGTTTGTTGATGTTGTGAACAGACCATCAGTACTAGTTTGTTAATGTGCAAACTCAGATAGTTTCTGTAACGCTGTATTCATTCATTGATTCTTTTTAGAAGGAAAACTCCTACAAGTATTATGAAGTTTATCTATATAGCTTAAACTGACACATCTATAGAGTGATGACAGCAGACGAAAGGTAAAAAATACAAGTCGTCTGTTGTTGAAGATCGGTGTTGCCTTTTGACATTTACCAGTGTGCGCAGATGAACATAAAGAAAAGCAGATAAAATTTATATGGCTGATATGAAACAATAATTTGGAAGGACACAAAGAGATACAAACAGTCAATGGTGAACAAGAGAGACAACTTTTCCTTCCGAAGTCAAACAATTCAAGGTGCATAACTCCAAAGGTACAAGGACAAAAGATGGGAAAGGTAGATGCGGTCACATGCCTCGGCTCCACACTCACGAAGGAACTGTCGCTGTACAACAGAAGTCAAGGCCAGACTCGCTCTTGCCGCATCAACTATGGCAAGGCTCACAAAGCTGTGGAGAAGCATTAAGGTCAGCTTCCCAACAAAACTCAAGCTGTACAAAGCCCTCGTCCTCCCCATCTTCCTGTATGGGGTGTGAGCTTGACCTTGACGGCAGAGTTGGAGAGAAGGATCCAGGCTTTTGAAATGAAGGCATACAGAAGACTGCTCCACATCTCCTGGACAGAGCACAGAACCAACGACTGTCCGAGAGCAGGTGACCACACTGGCAGGACCACAGGAATCCCTCTTGGTTGCTACGGTCAAGAGGAGAAAGCTGATCTGGTTTGGACACGTGACACGACACGACTCGCTGGCAGAGACAATTCTGCAAGGCACGCTTGAAGGAGGAAGGTGCAGAGGCAGGCAGAGAAAGAGCTGGTCGGAGAATGTGATGGAATGGATCGACCTCAGGCTGCCAGAACTCATGCGAGAAAGCAGAGGACTGACCGCGATGGAGAAGATCGACGGAGTCGTCCCTCATGTCCCCTCTACGACTACTCAGGTCATGGGAATGAGATGAGGTGATGATCGAAATAAAGTGGATTTTAAATGGAATGTTCAATCGGTAGCTAGTATATTTAATCAGTATCCGGTGGTTGTTGTTTGCTCGTTTTGTTTGTTTGTTTCGCAACGGAGGTTTCCTCGTTTGTTTCTGTGTGCCTTTGCTCTGCATGTATGCTAGGTGAAGAGTACTGTGAGCATCGTTAGGGTGGGAGTTGTGTGCCATGAGCTGTTTCCCACGATGGGAGCAACACTCGCCTTCTTTTATGTTCGGTGTTTACTGTTTAATTCCCTCGCCTTCCTTCAGATTCCGTGTTCCCTGCAGGAGCGGTTTGGTTTGCTTCTTTCATGCTGCTTCAGTGGTATGAGTCCCACGTCACTCCACCCGGTTCCTCTTTCACAGTCACGCCCTTGTTTTTGGGTCCTGGCCCCGGCAATTCAGAGTGAGCAGTTCACGTCAATCTGCCATTGGGCAACCAAGTTGACGAGACACCGCACTGCTGCTGAGTCACTTCTGAGGCACTCAGTGACATCTGTGCTGATCCAGCATAGGCAGTGCACACCACCTTTATGGCAGAAAGGCAGGGGATAATGAAGTACAAGTACACTATTCCTTCGTCATTATGATGAGTAAAAAAAAAATGATAAAGCAAAGTTAGGGAAAGAAAAGGAAGAGAGGGATAGAAGACTGTAATTACGATGGCATAACAGGACACACATCAAACTCGTTCTTGATATAAAGTCGGTATCTTCCTAAAGAGAAAGCCTGGTGGAGGCGATTCTCATTTCCTCTTTGAAACCAGACTGCTGGTGTAGCTGTTTATGCCATCTCACGCAGAGCTCCTCATCAAATTCTCCGGTGGTCATCATCATCATCATCGGTGCTCATCATGGAGGGGAGAACATCACAATCAACGACCCCCCAAAGCCAGGCCAGGCAAGAGCAGATTAGGGAAAAGAGCTGTGAAAAATACAAGTTGGAAAAAGTGTAGAATATCAATGGTAACGGATATTTGTGGGCGTATGCTTCAGAATCTGAAAAAGACGCAAGGGAGGTAAAAACAAAAAGTGCTAACATCCGGAATGGTCAGCCCAGGCGGATATACGTCGAG
>JADBJO010002675.1:127548-130048 GCA_016801955.1 Conus betulinus | reverse complement strand
GCCAGTGATAGCAGAAGTTGTAGTCATCTTCTCCCGCGAAGGACAAACAACAACCAACAACAACAACAACTGGAGACACCATCATTCACAACAGTAATGACAGTAAATACAACAACAAGACCAGTGCGACTAACCCTGCTATGATGAAGGGAAAACACAAAAGAGAAGAAGAAGAGGAGAACAGATCTTTTTACCGGAATAATCAACGGCAACGCTTGGTACTGACAAGAATCACGGCAACAGTAACAACGCAATGGTCAATAATGCTTCCACTGTTGACCATGATGCCTACCAAAAAAAAAAAAAAAAAAAAAAGGACAAGCTTGGGAACAGCGTGTGTGTGTGTGTGTGTGTGTGTGTTGTGTGTGTGTGTGTGTGTGTGTGTGTGTGTGTGTGTGTGTGTGTGTCTGTCTGTCTGTCTGTCTGTTTGTGTCTGTCTGTCTGTAAAACATGCTATATAAATCGAAGCACGGAAGAGGCCAGGAGACAAGCAGGCAAGGTGGGAAGACTTGAAGAGAGAATGGAATGTGAAAAACAAACAAGACAGACAGAATTAAGGAAGAAAAAAACATGTAAATTACCCCCCCCCCCTCCCCCCCCCCCCCCCCCCCCCCCCCCCCCCCCCCCCCCCCCCCCCCCAAAAAAAAAAAAAAAAAAAAAGACGAAAACTATAAGATTTTTATTACAAGCGATCAGAATCAACACACACACACACACACACACACACACACACACACACACACACACACACACACACACACACCTCTGCCAGACAGTGTAATACCCACCGTGCACCCCAAAAACAATCTATGAGACAAACCTTTCAAAACAACCCATACATTAGCCAGGCCGGTTACCATTTTGGTAGCAATCATGCTATGACCAAAAACATCTTGAAATCTACCTGCCGAAAAAAAGGGCAAAACAAAAAAAAAAAGGGAAATAAAAAAAAAAAAAAAAGGTGAAAAAAAAAATATGAATAAACTAGACTTTTGCGTATGTGGACGAGTGGAAGGCTGGGGGATAGGGGTGACGGATATACAGGAAAGAAATAACAGTCGCGCCAAATCTCGGCTGACACGAGATTCGTTGTTGATAGTAATTCCGCAGCAAATATAGCAGTCCATTTCCTGGTGGCGCTAAATTTTACCTCTGAGCTACCGCCAAGCCAGTCATTGCTTGTTACTGTGTGACCGCGAAAACTAGTCCCCGCAGGCAGAGGTGCCTGGGCATCTTTTATTTATGTGAAGAAGATCGTTGTGAGAACATTAAGAAAGGAATTAGAGCAAACTAAATGTGGTGGCAGGTGAAGATGGGGAGATGCCTGTGCGTGCGTGTGTGTGTGTGTGTGTATGTGTGTGTGTGTGTGTGTGCAGTGCACGCCTGCGTGTGAGTGTGTGTGATTGTGCTTTTGTTTTGCATCTACATGTCCCAAAATATTCCCAATTTGAGAGGGGGGGGGAGGGGAAGTGCACTCCAATTATCATCATCATCATCATCATCATCATCATCAATAGGCCTACTTATATAGCGCCTATTCTCGGCTAGAGACCAAGTTCTAAGCGCTTTACAATCCACACTCGTTTACACAACGGGCTGCCTACCTGGGTAGTGCCGACTGAAGAGCTGCCAGTTGGCTCTTCATTCAGCCATTTCCCGTGTCATCCAGTCCATGTCATTCAATATCGTTCGCTCAGTTTCCTTGTTTCCTTCGTTCTTTCCATTTCTTACGCAGGGTGCATGCTAGGTGTAACGTGTCGTCCATACCAACGGCCAAACTGGCCTTCTCTTCCGAAAGTTGGTGATGGGATTTTATGTGTGATGTTATGCGTGCGCTCACACACGGAACCTCGGTTATATAGCCTCATTCGACGGACTGTATGGGAAATGGAGTCAGAACCAATGATAACTCCGAGGGAAAAATCCCCCTGTACCGAAACGGCCCGGCGGAGATTTTGAACCTGCAACCCCATGATCACCAAGATTACGAGTCCGGCGCTCTACCAGCCGTTCTTGATGTGTGATACTAAACAGACAAGCGATTATTTGATGTAAATAGTTAACAGCCATAACCAAGCCATTCACAAAGTAGTGTGCTGATTAATCATGTTCATTATATGTACAATATCATGAGGATGATTCGGGTGGGAGCCCCTCGCTTAGACAAAGGTGGAAAGCCTATTGCAGACACGCATTTTTTCATTGGTACAAGGTGTGAGTGTGTTGTGTGTGTTGTGTGTGTGTTGGTGTGTGGGTGTGTTGAGTAGGGTGGGGGTGGGGGGTGGGGGGGTCTGCCTCCAAAGTTGTAAAACCCCACTGCCGGGGGGTCGGGTCGGGTCCACCCGATCGGGGGGTGGGGGCCTAACCACTGTCCGGCGGTGCTCCCTCTCTCTCTCTCGCTCTGTCTCTCTCTACCTCCCAATAAAGAACGAACATTGACTGGGTGGTGGTGGGGAGGGGGGGGGGGGGTCAAAGCCATGGGGGGGTGGGGGCTGTGCTG
>JADBJO010002675.1:112548-122548 GCA_016801955.1 Conus betulinus | reverse complement strand
CTGTGAAATCCTGCTATTGCATAGACAGCAGTCACACTAACTGCATCTGCATCAGTGAAAAATAAAACGTCAACGTGATAACACTATCAAAAAAGCTACTGTTTACTGTCTTCATAAGTACTTTGCTATGCTAATTTCCTTTATTCCAGCCTTTTATTTTATTTTTGCAAGGCCACTGATGCAAGCTCCTGAGGCCCATCATCATAACATGGGAACATGCACCTCTCTGAAAAGCAATGAGAAAGACCAAAGTGATCAAAGAACGATAGATACAATCAATGCCACAACAGCTGGGATAAGACAAGGTTGTGTTGAGAGAGCCAGACATTCCTTGCATAAAAAAAAACAAAATAATGATCCTCAATAACAAATGCAGATATTGGAATGGGATTTGAAAACAATACTAATTTTAAACAAAATAATATCAGTGACTGCACAGATGACAAGCTTTCTCAATACTTCACCAATCAGACCATCCTCCTTCCCTTCCCTCCCATCACATCCTTCATACTCCTATCTCCAGTCTCCCATCCCCTTTCCACCACTTCCACCCAACTGTGCCTCCATCCCACTTACCACCAATCCTTTCTCTCCATCCTAAATCACAAAATTCTTCTTAATTAGATTGGAGAGCATTCATCATGCCATGCACCCCACCCCTAGCAAGAAAAACAAACCTTTTTTTTTTTCATTTCCCCCCTTTCCCCAACACTTGAATACTGCATCACATACACTACAATGAATACATGGAAGACCAGATCAAATCACAGAGGTAGGAAAGTTTCTTGAACGTTTAATGGCCATTGTTAAATCAGAGGGAAACATCCACAGACAGGAATGAGCAGTGAGCAAACACTAGATGAAATGGGGTGCTCACTCAGAAGTAACAAATCAACACATTTATAGCGTCTCTGGCTGGAGGATTAAGACGTGAGATGTACAGATGATTGGACAACGTTTACGTCCTCTATAGCAGGTCGTTAGTGGTGGTTTAAGTTATGTCAGCCATAAAAGTCCCATCAGCACTGCATGCCTTCCTCCTTATGGACTGCGAGTTATATTTCTATGGACTGTGCTGCTATGCTTAACATCTTTGGGGAGGTAGTCTTCAGAAAACTGGTGACTATTTCGAGACAGAAAAATGCTTCAGATGTTGATATCCAGCGTGAGTAACTTTTTTTCTATTTAGTATATGCAGAAATTAAATCAATTTAAAATCCACTGTCACACTGCAATCTGTGATAACTGCAAATGCAATATATCTTTAAAAAAAACGTGAATATTTGGCTGCTAAATAGATTAAAACATGCTAACACACATGTTCCTGTGGACACACACACACACACACACACACACACACACACACACACACACACACACACACACACACACACATTTGCACACACACAAGCACACGCAGGTTTATATCACTACAAAGATCTAGTTTTGCATAAAATCATACTACTGCATAGACAGCAGCCACGCCAACTGTGTCTGCATCAATGAAAAATAAAATGTCAACATGATAACACTGTTTAACCTACTACTTTTACTATTTTCATAATTACATTGGTATGATAACATCCTTTATTCAAGCCTTTTATGTTACTATTGCAAGGTCACTGCACGCTGCTGGGGCCTGTCATCATACCAGGAGAAAATGTACACCTAGAAGAGCACTGAGAAAGACAAAGGTGATGAACAAACAATAGATACAGTCAATGCCACAGCAGCCAGGATAGGACAAGATTGTGTTGAAAGACCCAGGCATTCCCTTCAGAAAAAGCAAAACAATGATCCTCAATAACAAATGCAGAAAACGGAATGGGTTTTGAAAAACAATACTAATATTAAACGAGATGGATGGCTGAGCAGATGACAAGATTTCTCAATACTTCATCAACCGAACCGACCTCCATTCCTTCCATCACATCCCTCATACCCCAATCCCCAAATTCCCATCGCCTTTCCAAAACTTCAACCCAACTGCACCTCCATCCCACTTACCCCCAAACCCTTTCCAACCCTCCTAAATGACACAATTCTCCTTAATTAGATCAGAGAGGCCATCGCGACGTGTCCTGAGTGACGGACTGCTTGCCACGCGTAGTTTCGCCACACGTCGCCGAGTGGTAAGTCGGGCGCCGCGATCATTCTCGCAGCATGTTGCGAAAAAGTTAAAAGCAGCAATAAAGACAAAAAAGATGAACAAACAAGAAAAGAATTATAACCGCTGCAGTTAAAGTATTGAGAACTTGAAAGGACATAGACAAGGCAGTGCTCAGAGTAACATATTTCTCTTGTGAATATCATGACAGTCCTCAATAACAAATGTAAAAAAAAAAAAAAAAAATGAATGGGCTTTGAAGAAATACTGATTTCTGTAAGAGATTGATTACCAAGCAGACGACAGGCATTCTCAATACTTCACCCATCATTCTGTCCCTCATCCCTCACTACACCACTCACCACACACACACACACACACACACACAATCTTTCCGACATCCTCCACATCTACACATCCATCCCGACAACTTCGTTCCTCTACCGACAGTCGCCTCTTGCGCTTTTCTTCTGTCGGAACAAAATCTTTTGGTCAACGTTCTCTCTCTCCCTCCATGGACCAACTGTGTGGAATACACTTCCCATCAGTGTCAGACACCTACCTTCACCCTCTTCTTTCAAATCTGCCGTGAAAACTAACTTCTTTCATCAGTCGTACCCCCCCCCCCCCCCCCCCCCCCCCCCCCCCACTAACTTACCAATCCACCTTTCGAGTGTCCGAGTGGGTTTTTGCGTGCACGCCTGGTGGTTGTTGCTTGTACGTGCAGGCCGTGTTGATGTGAGTGCGTGCGTGCGTGCATGTGTCTGAGAGCGTGGGTGTTTGGTCATGCGTGAGCACGTGTACGCGCGCGGTCCTGTGCGGGTGCGCGCGCGCGCGTGTGTGTGTGTGTGTTTGTGTGTGTGTGTCTGTGTTGTTGGTAATGTAAATTGCTTAGAGCCCTAATTTTTAGAGAATAGGCGCTGTATAACTTAACATTATTATTATTTATTACACACACACACACACACACACACACACACACACACACACACACACATGCTTCCTACCACTACCACGCTCTTCAGCCCCTATCCCACTTCCAATCCAACATCCTTCCTTAATTCAGAAATCACGTGAGTCAGCTTAGCTAGATCGGAGAGCATTTATCGTCTCAGCACCTGGGATAAGACAAGGGTTGTATTGAGAGAGCCAGGCATTGCCTTCACAAATATCAAAATAATGATCCCCAACAACAAATGCAGAAAGTGGAATTGGCTTTGCAAAAAACAAAAAAACAAAAAAAACTGCAGATCTCAAAAAAAAAAATGGATGACAAAAATGACTGTACAGATGACAAGCTTTCTCAATACACCATCAACCAGACCATCCTCCATTTCTCCCGTTACATCCCTCATACTCCTACCCCCAATCTCCCATCCCCTTCCCACCGCTTCCACCAACTGAACTTCCATCCCACTTCCCACCAAAGCCTTTCTGTCCATCCCAAATCACACAATTCTCCTAAATTAGATTGGACAGCATTCATCAATCCACGCAACCCATCTCAACAAACAAACCTTTTTTTTCCCTTTCTTCCTTTCCAGACACTCGAACAGCGCGTCACATACACCACGATCAATAACAGGAAGATCAGATCAAATCAATGAGGAGGGAACGTTTCTTGAACGTTTGATGAGCATTGTGAAATCAGCGGGAAACACCCACAGACAGGAATGGGCAGTGAGGATGATGTGAGCACTAGATGAATGAGACGCTCACCCAGAAGTAACATATCCACACATTTATGGCGTCTGGCTGGAGGGGCATCAAGGCGTGAGATGTACAGATGATTGGACAACGTCTACGTCCTCTATAGCGGGTCGTTAGTGGTAGTTTAAGTTATGTCAGCCGTAAACGTCACGTCAGCACTGCATGCCTTCCTTCTCACAGGATTGGGAACTGTATTGCTGTATGGGACGTGCTGCTTTGGTAAACATTGGGTTTTTTTTTTCCTCAGAAACTTGAAACTATTTTTCAGCGGTAAAAAATGTTGCAAATGTTGATGTCCATCATTAGAAACTTTTCTTTTTCTTATTATGAAATGAAAAACAATCAAAACGGATAAATCTTTTGTACTGAAATGAAATCAGTCAAAAGTTTACTGTCACACTGGGTGTGTGCTAACTGTGGATACAGATTATGTTTAAGAAAACATGAACTCATGGCTGGCAAATATCTTGAAGCATGTTGAGGGCACACACACACACACACACACATACACACACACACGCGCGCGCGCGCACACACACACTCTCTCTCTCTCTCTCTCTCTCTCTCTCTCTCTCTCCTGCACGCATGCAAACATACATTCCCACATACAATTATATTCCCAAACACACACATGCATTCACGGAATGAGCAGCATGAGTGCACTGCCACTGAGGTGGCACAGAAGATGGGACAGCAAAACAAAAAAACAGATTTATGAAAGCAGCAGCAGCAGCAGTGATTTGTTTCAACTTCATGATACAATAGCAAGTATTGCTACTTTTGCCATTGTCATTCGAATTGTTGTTATCATTGTTGCTGTTGTGGAATTTGTTATTGCTGCTGCCATTTCAGCTGCTACCGCTATCACTGTTTTTTTTTGTGTGTGTTTTTCTATGGATAACAACAATGACAATAGTGATGGTGATGGTGATACTTGTGGTAATGATGATAATGATCACGTTGAAGATGATGATGGTGATGATACTGATGGTGATGAAGATGATGATGATGATGATGATGATGATGATGTAGCAATGATGATGGCAATGACAAAGTGGATGATAATGCTAAATAGAAATACCAAGAATAATCCTGTATATTGTCGAACGTTTTTGTACATGATGAAGTTGCAGTGGGTATTCAAATAGGTAAACAAACAATGCCATAAGTGCATAATGAATAAGTGAATAATAAATGAATATAATGAACAATGAAAATCAGTGAATAGAATAGGTAATCAAGGAAGTTTATGAATGCAGTATAAGTAACCGAAATGATGAATAAACATACAATTTCCAAAGAGATGGATGACTGAACAAATGGCAAACTTTTTATATACCTCATTGACCAAACCATGCTCCATTTTTCCCCATCACATCCCTCATACCCCTATCCCCAATCTCCCATCCCTTTCCACAACTTCCACCCAACTTAACTCCCATCCCACTTCCCACCAACCCCTTTCCCTCTCTTCTAAATCGCACAATTCAGTGTAACTAGATCGCAGCGCATTGATTATCTCTTCTACTCATTCCTACCAAGAAAGCAAACATGCTTCTTTTTTTTTCTCGTTTCCAGACACTTATACATCACGTCACAAAAACCACAATGATAGGGAAGATCAGATCAAATCATAGAGGTGTAGACGTTTCTTACAGATTTGTTGAGCATTGTTAAATCAGCAGGAAACATCCACAGACAGGAATGAGCAGTAAGGCAAAGTGAGTGCGATATGAAATGAGGCGCTCACTCAGAAGTAACATGTCGACACGTTTATAGCGTCTGGCTGGAGGGGCACCAAGACATGAGTTGTACAGAAGATTGGACAACGTCTACATCCTCAATAGGGGGTTGTTAGTCTTGATTTAAGACATGTCGGCTGTAAACGTCATATTAGGAGTGCTTGTCTCCCTTCTTACAGACTAGGAATCATATTTCTATGGGATGTGCTGCAATGCTTCAGATCGTTTGGGGAGGGGGTGGTGGTCTTCAGAAACTGGTGACTATATTCAGTCAGGGAAATGTGTCTAGTTTGGGAAACTTGTTTACAATGGATTAAAACAGCAATGAAATTAGAAATAAAATTCACTGTTACACTGCAATCTGTGATAACTGTAGATGAAATATATGTTCAAAAAGAAGCGTGAATATTCCGCTGCTAAATATGTCAAAACATGCTGACATGCACATGTTCTTGTGGATTCACACACCTGCACACAAACACATATTATGCGCGTGCATGCACACACACACACACACACACACACACACACACACACACACACATACATACACACACACACACATCATACACTCACTCACTCACTTACTCACACACACACACACACACACACACACACACACACACACACACACACACACACACACACATGCACCTAAACACATTCATTTGAACACTAAAAAGATTTATTTTTTTCGATGAAATAAAGTTACAGCATAGATAGCAGTCAATTATTTAACAAAGATTGCACAATGCATAAATGTTGATATTTAGTGAAGAAAATGGGAAACAGTTTGCTAGGCAGACATTTGATCTGGATCTGTAATGAAATGAAATGGATTCGTCCTTCAGCCACAGTCCGTTTTCCCACCATGTTTCCTTCGAGTGGATTCATTAGTTTTAGTGTTCTCTGGTAGACAATCCATCCTACGAACAAATGGACGCAATTCAAGACAAAATGTTCATGATAAAACACGAACAACACTTCATATGTCAAGTAAACAATGATGCCAGGCACGCACTAACTAAAGGCAGCAGCAACACCAAACTCATCAACATCCATGAAAACAAGTAAAATATCAACATCATAGCAGAACTAAAAGCTCCAATTATTTACTATTTCGTGAATGATACGGTTAATGGTTTTTTTTTTCCAAATGGTTTATTAATTTAGTCCAGCTAACTGTCAACATATAGCGTTGGGGGGTGGGGGGTGGGGGGGGGGGACAGGTGGTAGGAATTTCCATTCCAAAAATGCAACAATAACGAGAAAAGGTGAACAAACAACAAAAACAATTACTGCTATCACAGCTAAAAGTATTAACAACTTAAAAGGAGATCAGACAAGCCTGCACTCAGAGCCACGGATGATCCTCTCAGGAATATCATGACAACCCTAAAAAAAACAAATGTTAAAAGTACAAAAAAATTGAATGGACTTTGGAGAAATATTTTTGTGACCTTCTACGTTTCGTTTTCTTTTTTCTTTCTTTCTGTTCCCCCCCCCCCCCCCCAACACCCAAGGTACATTTCTTGAGAAACTCACCAAAGACCAAATCATCAAACAAACAAACAAATCAATAGATAGATAAATAAGCATATTACCGTGTCTTGCAATTATGATAAACTGAAAACAATACTTTAATCCACCATAGATAATTAGATGAATGGATAAGTAAGTAAATGAATAAACAAATTAATAAAACACCCATCTTGTAATAATGAAAACTCTGAAAAAGAATCCTTGGATCCACTTTTCAATCGAAGTCTGCCCCCACCCCACCCACACACCCCAACCCTTCCCCCCAAGAGTTTACACAGTTCATCCATCTATCCACCAGTTGGTTCAGCCATTTATGCTTGATCCTGCCGACAGACTTACAAAGCAACTGGTTTGGATGAAAATATAGTCCCCTTGGCGGGAGAAATCGTCGGAAAAAAAAAAACTGCAATAATGACCCATGATAAGTGCAAAACAATGGGTCAAACAGTCAGGTGGTGCATTACTTGCTACAACAAAACGAAATTCCCTTCTTCATTATGGAATAAGTACTAAAAAAATCTCTCCACATGCACATCTACCAGTGAAACCGACTAGAAGACTTTGGAGAAATACTGATTTTGTAAGAGATGGATGACCAAGCAGATGACACACGCATTCTCAATGCTTCACCCATCGTTTTGTCCCCCATCTCACTGCACCACTCACCATCACCACCACCACCACAGTACCACTCCACACACACTTCTAACCACTACCATGCTCTTCAGCCCTATCCCACTTCCCATCCAACATCTTTCCTTTGTCCATAAATCACGTGATTCAGTATAACTAGATAGGAAAGCATTCATCCTCTCTTTCAGCCATCTCAACCAAGAAAAACAAACGGTTTTGTGTGTGTGTGTGTGTGTGTGTGTGTGTGTGTGTGTGTGCTTTCCAGACACTTGACCACCACATCGCATACACCACAATATATAACAGGAAGATCTGATCAAATCACATAGGCGTGAACCATTCTTGAACGTTTGATGAGCATTGTGAAATCGGCGGGAAAACATCCACAGACAGGAATGGGCAGTGAGGCGGTGCGAGCACTAGATGAAATGAGGCGCTCACTCAGAAGTAACCTGTCCACACATTTATGGCGTCTGGCTGGGGAGACATCATTGCACGAGTTGTACAGATGATTGGACAACGTCTACGTCCTCTGTAGCGGGTTGTTAGTGGTAGTTTAAGCGAAATCAGCCATAAACGCCATGTCAGGACTTTGTGCCTTCCTCCTAGCACCACTATAAGTTACATTGCTATGGGATGTGCTGCTAAGTTTATGATTATTGTTTTTCCTCCAAAAGCCTGTAACTATGTTTCAGCCCTAGAAATGAGTCGAATGTTGATGTCGAGCTTGAGAAACATTTTCCTTTTGATTTATAAAATACAGAGATTAAAACTAACAAATATTTCATGTTAAAACGAAATTTATTGTTACACTGTCGTCTGTGATAACTGTGGATGCAGAACATATCCATTACAAGAACCCCCACCAGCACTGCAACCACCACCACCACTGTTCCCATTAACAAAAACTTTTCTCTTTTCCTTGAGACTCACACAACAGTCATTCCGACATAATCATCAGCATGAAAGCTCATATCAGATTACTGAGGCAGACGTATATCTTAAAAAGTTTGATTGGCAGTGTGTCATTGGTGGGAACAGTTACCAGCAGTTTGGGCGCTGAGGCAGTGGGAGTTCTGGATGGAAACAGGGCGCTCACTCTGAAGTAATATATCAACACACTTAGTGTCTGGCCAGAGAGGCATTAAGGCATGAGATGTGCGGAAGATTGGACAACGTCTAGGTCCTCTATATAGGGTTGCCGGAGGTGGTTTGATTTACATCAGTTGCCAATGTCATGTCCGGATGATATTTCTCATGTCCATGATGACCAGAAGATCCCTTGTATGGAATCGTCCTGCTTTGTCAGCAGTCTTATTCTCCAAAGAAACTGTAAGTCAGCACACGAAATATTTGAAAATTTGGGAAAAAGGGAATTTGTGGTATTTTGAAGTTCAAGACATCGTCCTGTAGAAAAGAAACATGTTCATTGTGTGTATTACAAAAATCGATACCAGTGTTTGTTTGCGTAAAGCATTGCACATATGAAATACACATATATTTTCCTTTAATGTTCAGAGTGTGTGCCATCTATCGAGATGTAAACTACCCTTCCCTCCTAAACAAATCTCTATTAACGTGCATACAAATACATACTGTCATATTCTCAGTCACTCACACACACGCGCGCGTGCGCGCGCACACACACACACACACACACATACACACACTTAAAGAGGAGGAACAATGATGGGGGGGTGGGGGGGGGGGAGACGGCTAGTCTCTAAATCTGCCCCTTTCCATTTAAAATTCATTTCAACTCCCATACAATCAAAATCAATGTTGACGAAGTGGATTTGAATCAGAAAAAAAAAAAAACGGAACCATAGACAAGGCTGGTTAAACCTTATCTTTTCCATGTTTACATATTTCAAAACATTTTGCTGAGTACATGAGTATCACAAGTGCAAGAATTAAGCGTAAAACACACAGAGAGAGAGAGAGAGAGAGAGAGAGAGAGAGAGAGAGAGAGAGACGGGGCATGGATGGAAGAATGGATGAATAGTTGGATAGAGAGATGTACAGCTAGACAGACAGATACAGACCACAAAGAAAGCCATGGACAAATGGTCAGTGCATTTACCAGCATAGCTGAAGGTCGTGAGCTGGAAACACACGTGGGGTCAGACTTTTTCAGATTGAAACACCTCTCTGTCCATCCAACAGTAATGGATATATGGTTCAGTTTAGGGAAGCTTTAAAGCCGGCAGAAACGTTTATATGTAAGGTTTTTATTTATATACAGAGTGGGGGGGGGGGGGGGGGG
>JADBJO010002675.1:102548-107548 GCA_016801955.1 Conus betulinus | reverse complement strand
CAGGAAAGCATGGAGAAAGTTGGTAAAATTAGAAATGAACAACATCAGCGTGAATGACGACCACAACAATGACGATGACGATTACGTCAAGTTTCTTCCTATGACGATGGGAATTTAAGCGCAGCAACATCAACGACAGCAAGTTTAATAGAAGACAGCGACGACGACGACGACCACGAAGAAGAAGAAGATGAAGATGAAGTTAGAAAAGGAAGAAGAAGAAGAGAAGAAGAAGAAGAAGAAGAAGAAGAAGAAGAAGAAAATACTATTGCGCTGGATAATTGAAAATATTCTTTGAGTTATTTGGCAGGGGAAAAAAGCTAAAAATAAACGACTAAATGAAAATCAGAAAGAAACAAAGGAGGAAAAAACCCTAAAAAGAATAGGAAAAAAAAAAAAGCGAAGCAAAGCAAAGCAAAATAAATAAAAAGAAAATGCTTACCAAAATATGGGCATTGTTTTTATGTCCATATTGGATATTGTGATGCCCGGGGCATGGAAAACGTAAGAAGCAACAGAAGAAAGATTGGGGAGAAAAAAAAAAACAGAGAAAAAAGACACCTTGCAGATCTCTGTGAAATGTTCTAATGTCGCTCCGGAATGGCGGCGCCCAGGGAAAGAAAACAGAGGCGCTTCCTTGATTTGGCTCGCTTGAAGTGCTCCTGCTGTCATGCGATAATGATCAGCCTGCTGAAGGTAGGCCTCTCTGTCTCTGTCTCTGTCTGTCTGTCTCTCTCTGTCCGTCTGCCTGTTTGTATAACTCTGAGTGTTGTGTGTGTATGTGTGTGTGTGTGTGGGGGGGGGGGGGGGGGGGGGGGGGGGGAGACGGGCATGCGCGTGCGTCCCTCTGTCGACGCACGAGCTCGCGCGCGCGAGAGTGTATGTGAATGTGTGCTTGCGTGTGCGTTCGTGCGCGGTGCGCGCATGCGTGTGTGTAAGTATACAGTTTCACACGTTGAGTGGAATCTTTACAGTACAAGGTGTGAGGTATCCTTGAACATATAAACTGAAACGAATCCTGTCTTCCTTTTCTTTTCATGTTTTTCTTTCTTTTTACTATTGGTTCCTTTATTATTTTTTCTTCGTTCCTTTTTCTGCATTTTATTTTTTGTTTAATTCATTATAAAAAAAAAAAAACTCCTTTCGGTTTCCTTCTATTCTCACCCCTCTCTTTTCCCTTTAACTGGCTCTCTCCTACGTTTTCCCGTTCAGTATTTATTTTGCTTTCACACTTTTTTTCTTGATTCCTTTCTTTTCCGTCCACTTTTTTGTTTTTTTTTCTGCATATTTATTCCATCACTACTTTTGTTTTCATTATTTTATTCTTTCCATTCTTTTTTTCTTTTGTTGTTTCGTTTCTTTCTGTCTGTCATTTTGTTTTTTCTTCTTCTGCTTTCTTTATCCTCAGTTTTCTTCTCTGCTTCTCCCTCATCTCTGTCTTGTATCTCTCTCCTCCCTCTTACGTTACGAAAGCCAATTGCTTTATTCAATTTACAAACCGTGGAACCAGATGCATTACAGACTTGCCTTGAGGGAACTAAAAAGATGTCCCAGAGAAACAGCCGGTGGGGAATCTTTCTTGGGTGTAATCATCGATCAGGGTAAACTGCTGTACACCCCTAAAGCAAGTTAATGTCCACTCTTTCACACACACCCTTGCAGGCTGTTTGGCAGAATCATTTTTTTCTTTCTTTTTGTCCTTTCGCCATTCAGTAGTCTTACCTGGTCTGTAATGATAAATTGCATCAGTTTGCATTTTTTGGTGTGTTTCAGCGGATGATATGCCAGATCATACTGAGATAATTTTACAGTACGTCAGCCGCTCTTGCTGCTGGTTTTCTCTTCGTTTTTTGACACTTTTTTGTGTCTTGGGAAGAACGAGTACTTACTTTCGTTCATAATTTTCACATGCTCAGACTCCTGCCAGGATTCTAAAAAACTGATCTATCTGGCATTGCACCGGGTCTCTGTGCTTGTTAAAAAAAAAGGCTGACTATTTTCCCCGTATTTTCCTGAGGGAATGGGAATCAGCGGGATAGTGTACATAGAAAGGGGTAATAGGGAGAGAGGAAGATCATTTTAATTTGTAATGTTGCAATTGTTTTGAGCATTTGTCTACTGTTGTATCATCTGCAGAATCTCAATGCCCGTGACTCTACCTCCGAGCTTCCATACACAGTCACACCAGGAATGCACCAGTTTCACACCTTGTAACAGCAATTCTTAGAGAGCCGTCAGTGTCAAATTCTTGGAAGGCAACAGAGGTGTCTGGGGGAGGCCTCTGATCTGATGTCACGAAATGCAGGACCTGAGCAGCATCTGAACTCCCTGTTCATGACGAAACTTGACGTGCGGAGTCTGACTGAGTGAGCATTTCTTCCAGATGGAAACCGCCACCACGTCCACTTAATGACAGTCCCCATAAACAGGGGTATTGCCATTTCGGCCAGTCCAACAGCCCTTTTGCAAATCAAGAAATTCGGATTCGCTGCGGGCAGTTTTGCTGTGGGAAGACTGAAGCGTGAGAAGGGCAGCGGTAATTTTACGGATCAACAACCGAACTTCAGTGCAAGTAAGGTACCGGAATTATAAGGATCATTAAAGATGCACACGCACACAAAACCGACGAACACAGTGCCACTGTGTTGCCACGCTGGAATGGAAGATATCGCTTCTCTTGGTACATCTCGCTTGGCATAGGCTGAGAAATCTGTCTGCAGGTTTTGAAAGATCTGGAGCACAATTTCACGCCAAAATTCCAGGTAATCTCAGCAGTATCAGTGGCAAAGTGGCAACTTGGCTATTCGTCGTCCTTGAAGCCATTGACAAGTATTTCCCATATGGCATATTTCTAAAGATGAATTGAAACAAGATACGTGCAGGACCATAGTTTAAGACGGCATGCTCCTTTTTTTTTATAATGATCAGTTAGGATTATAACTGATCACAATGATACTAGGAGTGTTCTTTTTCAATCTGAGACTATATGGTAGAGCTACATTCGATTCTTCATTCTGCATTCCCTCTTGAGGTCAATCGGCCTGAGAGATACAGACACCTATGTACTGGCCTGGAATTCTGAAAAGCATATTTGGAGAAGTAGTCATGATGTTGACAGAAAAGGCTTTGTGGATCACGATTGTTGAAGACTCCTGACAGGATCTAGTCAGGGCGGGAAGCTCTCATAGTAATGTCAAGGCTCTGACAGGGTTCAAGGCCATGACCTCTCAGCCGCTAACCATGACACTACTGTTGCACGATGGTGGCTCGTTTTGAGTGTGTAAACATATGGCAGAAAAGCAGTCAGTTGTGCTGTACTGTTTTCTTTTGTATCCCCAGGCACAGACGAAAAATGTATTGGATGCTTTGTATCGCTACTGTTTTAAAGTGAAAAAGGAAAGCATTACATACTGCTATTTTTTTTAGCAGCCACATTTTCAGTGATTTCAAGTGTCAGTATATACTTTATTCTCTCAACCCATGTAATGTACATGTCAGCCCATGTGACATGCACATAGACATTTTCTCTCCCCCTTCAATCCCCTCAGAAGCACAGGTCATCAGTGACAAGATTGAGAATGACTTCTTTCTGAACAATGGGCAGCCCTCTTTCCACGTCTGTCAAGGTCATTTTGTCTCCACAGCGTCGTAGAACTCCTATTAGAGAGTACATTCTGGCCCAAGTTTGGCTGGCTTGTTCTTGCTGTAATCGATTCGTCTGTGTGATAGAATCTTTCTTTTTCTGTGAGGATGGGTTATTTATCCATCGCTACATATCCAGCGTGTAGGACCAGATGATGATCTTGTCTGGCATATCTCTTCATGACTTCCATGCCATCATCGCTCAGCATGGGCACTATGTTCCAGCAGGCAAGGTTTGCAGATCTTAAAAAAACTTCGAGCCATATACCATTGTTCACCGCTCTGTTCCCATGGCCTAGAGATTGTATCAGGAATGGTACACTACCCAATTAGTGATGATAGCGTCTATATTGGACATAGCAACATAAAGTGGAAAACAGTTTTTCTCATGGGCCCGCGGACATATACGCAATGTTAAACATTGCTAGTGGTTAAAGAGAATTGGCTTTGTTCTGGAATGAGTCCGGCTGTGGACTCTGCTGGACATAGAGGTGATTTCACATCCGCCCAAAAATTAGATGGTCAGCTGTGTTCGTCGTACATATACAAAAAAAAAGAAAAAGATTCTGGGCTGTTCTTGAGGTTCTCAACCCTCTCACCTTCTTTCTTTTTTTGACAGCCAGCTTATTCATTCTGACGGCACATGAGCTATAGATACTGTCTAATGATGGCTCGGACGTTACAAGATGGGATTTGAGTCATCAACATTTGCACTGATGGCCACTTTGGTATGAGAGCAATATGACATTGAAATTGAGCCATCAATACAGAAATCAACTGTGAGATTTTCACAGGAAAACAAAAAGTAAAAGGTAATAGCACGAAACGGTTTTTTTTTTTTTAAAAATCTTGTTTTTGAATATTTTTTTGTCATGTTTAATTGGTTCTTTCTGTCTTCCTCTGCAACTTTATCTCACTGATTCATAAAGTCAAAAATTTCTATATTCTGTGAGAACCAAGGAGGAAGGCAGGTAGCAACTCGTACCCTGCTCTGACCTTTCACTTATCTTTCCTACTCGATGTTTATTCATGCGCCTTATGACCTGGCTGACCTTGTATGTCATCTTAGGGCGGTTTCTTTAAAGCTCAATTTTATATCTTGTATAACTGTTCAAAATAAATGACTCTTCAGACACTTGGTGCAAACGTTTTTCTACCACTCCTAAAGAAAGAAAGGTACAATACATATTCCTCAGAGGTAAATCAGCACTCTCAACGGTCGGCTCGTTTGTTTTTTTTTTTTTTATCTTTTCTTTCAGTTATCTCAGAACACTTAACGTCCCTTCCCTCTACTTTGAACGTTAGCTGCAGCAGAATCAGGGAGGATAACGAAGTGACCAGGATTGAGGCAAATCCAG
>JADBJO010002675.1:87548-100048 GCA_016801955.1 Conus betulinus | reverse complement strand
GGCGAAAGCATAACGTCTCTTGTGAACGAAACAAACGTTTGTATCTAAAGTTTTCCTTATGAAATGCAGCGCTTCCCAAGGAATATCTCACACCCTTCCCCACAGTGTTTCAAGTGGATTACCCAGAAGCGCACTACAGACGGTTTGTCAGAATGTCAGCACACAGACCTGGCAGCAAGATTGTCAGGGCAGAGAAGAAAACACGGGGGACAGCAACCTTGCGTTGCTGTTAATTATGTTAGCACCATTGATTGATCGATTTGCAAGAATAAAAATCTGCCTTTTCCCCCTATTTTCATCTTTTTAAAAACCCTTACCGGGATCTTAAAGCCCACAGCCATCGATCGTGGCACTTTTGACGAACAATAGAGCCTGACATAGCAGCAGATTCTTTGTTGAAGTCTCTTCTGCAAGCATTCGGTTCTTAATCGCCATTGTCTGCTCTTTTTATCCGGGTTTCCGGTCGTTTAACTTCGGGGTGACTGCCCTTTGTTGCAAATGTCACAGATGTCTTAATATTATTATGATTGTTGTTGTTGTTACGAATACGCCCACATATGTGCACACCAACGTGCGCGCGCTGTGCACACGCACAAGCACGCACACCCACGCACGCGCGCGCGCGCGCGCGCGCACGAATGCGTGCATGCAAGCACTCGCACACGTAGGCATGCACACACACACACACACACACACACACACACACACACACACACACACACACAGAGAGAGAGAGAGAGAGAGAGAGAGAGAGAGAGAGAGAGAGAGAGAGAGAGAGAGAGAGAGAGAGTTCTACTGTTGTATCTTTGTGTTGAGTGTCTGTGCAGAATATACTATTCACAGATGGTCGTTCTAAACCCTTTCTTTGGACAGTAGATGAAGTGCATTTCTTCATATTATACAAGAACACATCTCCTAGGTTTGGGAGGCTCCGCGCATTGTGCTCTTTTTGCTCACATGCAAACTCCCAAATTGTCTGATTAGAATAACTGGAGGAACGAAAAAGAGTACTTTCATGGCACCTGCCGTTGGTTCTAGACCAAGCTGTTAGCACTTTACAGTGTAGCTCTCATTTACGTATCAGGCTGCCAACCTGGGTGGAGCAGACTAACAAGCTGCCTGTTGGTGCTTCATTCAGTCGTTTTCCGTTTCATTCACTCAATACCAGTCATTCAGTTTTCTTCCTTCACTCTATTGATGTTTTGTGCAGGGTGAGTGCTGTGTATAACGTGTCGTCCATACCAGTGGCTAAACTGACCTTCTCTTCCAAGAGCTCGTGATGAGATTTTAGGTATTTGCAAGATGTCAAGCATGCGTATACACACAGAATCTCGGGTTATAGCCTCATTCGAAGGACTTTCTGGAAAATGGAGTCAGAACCAATGTTAACCCCAAGCGGAAAAAATTCCCTTCTACAAAAATAGTCTGGCGGAGATTCGAATGCGCAACCCCAGGATCACCAGGCTTACGAGTTCTGTTCTCTACGAACTGAGCTACTTCAGCCCCCAGCAGCAGTCACTGATATCTTGTAAACATGGATTATCTGCTCAAACAAAAGAAAAAGGGTAATGGAAAATGCTGGTAATGTTAACATCGTTGCAATGTCTGGAATCATCTTTTAATGTTTAAATGTTGAATTCGTTATGGAACTGTGGTGAGCTGATTACCACCCACTCGTTAAATCTTCAGTTATTTGTTGCCATTAACGATCTTACTGCAGCTAATGTTTGTATGTTTTTAGGGAAGAATTGACATTACTTAGGTTGTCTTTGATTCCCATCAAAATGGCTGGGAAAAAAAAAAAAACCGACACACATACGAGTACACGGACAAACATGGTCGAAATGATCAAACACGTTAGACTCGTATCCAGTGGAATAGTAACCAGCCAAGTCAGCCCAGCTTTCCCCCTCTTCTATTCCATTTACAGCCTTGAAACTGACTTAGAAACTGACAGTAACATGTGTGCATGCACAGACGTGACAGAAACCAGTAGAACAAACGCCGTGTAGATCTGTTTCAAGTTTTTGCCATCCTGTATCCCTTAAAAATCATTCCACTGCTTGTCACGCGATTAGTTAGGGAAATCCAGCTCCTCCAACGACCACACCTCGGTTTAAACCTCATCTCTCTGTCTCTGTAACTCATCCCCAATCTACTTCCATCCCCAACAAAAGGCGATTTGCTGAAATGTCAACAAGGAGCCAAAGTGCAAGACTAAGAAACAAATATTTCATCGCAAGATATGAATGACATCGGGACTGAGCCGAACTTGCACAGAAGATTAGATAAACTACATGTGACGATCTACCACACATGCTCGTGCTGGCACTTTGATGTGACTGAAAGGGTACTGTGGAGAAAGCAAATTTCAGCCAAGATGGAACAGTCCTATGTTCTCTGGATTAGCTGAGGGTTGTTATCCTGATCGGCATCAAATCTTACAATTCTTAAATATCATAACACATATTAGGCCTCAGTTTTTTTGATTTAGATCATGCATTATTTCTCGAGAAATTTAGGAAAATGTAGAAAATAGTCCTAAACTGCAATGAAAAAAGGGGGAAACAAATAGTGGATCTATCTTCTAATCTGGGATCTTGCAAATAATTAATGGCTCCGACCTTATGCTAAATGTGACCTCTCTACCAAGTTTGAATAGAATCGGTTAAATCGTTTACTGCGTAATCTTGCTGACACACTGGCAGACAGACAGGCAGGCAGACAAACAAACTCACAGATCGGGTTGAAAACAAAACCTCCATAACAAAGGTAATGATAAAACCTGAGATTTGGGCACATTCTGATCTGTAGTCACTCTTTCTTTGTAATCTATGCAGTAGTAAAGACAGACACAATGTAGATATATCAGATTGGGGAAAAAAAAACATTTCGAAGAAACTTTTCATGGATTGTTTGTTTGAGAAATCTGAAAATGTTGCAAAACCACCTCTGAAGGGAGTTTCGAAAGGAAATGTAACCGAAGAAAGAACCTTCAATTTCGTAACAGAGACAGATCAGTCAAACACGGATGCAGAGATGGATTGGGATATAATAGAATGAAATCAGAGTGAGAATTTGATTTGAAATTAAGAAAGTGAGATCTGTGCCTTCCCAAGGGCCCTCCTAATCTGCATTTGTTTAAGTATCTTGCGATACTACACGACCCCCCCCCCAAAAAAAAAAAAAAAAAAAAAAGTACAACCGCAGCCGAAAAACGCAAAGCTTCAAGAGCACTTGAAAATTCTAAACACAATTATTGAAAGATCCATAAATGAAATGTTAAGTGGAGAAGAAAAGGAAACACCCGAAGGTGCTGGTGAGGACCCAGAGAAGCACTGTTTCTACACCCGCCTTTTGAGCAGTCCTGTACCACCCTTGGAAGCCTGCGCTGTGTTGTAGCATAACTGCTTTAATCCTTTCTTTCGAGAAAAAAGCCAGTTTTGATTGAAGGCATGACCAGTTAATACAACTTGTTTGCGAAACAGTTAGTTCTGACATTCTGGAAAATACGTTGAATGGAACCACTTTTGTCCCTTCACAGACAGAGTTGGTATGATTTTCCTAGATATCGTGAAGGAATCAGGTGTTTAAGGTTGCTGTGTTCTCTGTTATAGTTGGATATATATATATGATTGAATGGCAGATAAAATGGATACCAGAAAATACCTTACTTACGAAACGAAACAAGTCGTTTATGTGACAGAAAAATATATTCAGATTACGAAACTATATCTCGGTCCAACAGTTTACCACTAGCGTCTTTTCCCAGGGCCAAGAAAGACATGGTTTATTGTGGCTTTAATACGTGAAACTAGACACTCTACACATGGCAACAGCACAGTTTTTCCGGGGCAGGGTCACACAATATTCTCTTTACCAGCTTCTGGTGTGGCTTTCGTAGTCGGCTGGGCTAAACATCGTGACTTGACGTCTGTATCAACATCGTTTTTAACATCTACAGGACCGCATCCTGTGTGGCTTTTATGGCGAACAACAAAGCTCAGCGTGGGAACGAAAACATCAGTCGACATAGAAAAGAGCCCTGTCCCCCCGCTGCCGCAGAATCTTGCTGGCTATCGTCTGTTCTTTCGCTGCGGGGAGGAGGAAGGCGAGGTGCGGATCTTGCTTAATTAAGCTTTTTTGGGGGAACTTTTGTCAGCTAACTGCCTCTGCAAAGGAAGAGGTATTTTCACAGCCGTCTGTTGGCTCGTTTGCGCCTGTGTCGCCTGATCAGCCAAAGCCCCAGGCACAGATTTTAACGACGTTCGGTAAAAAGATACAATGTGGCCCGATGACGAACTCGTTACATTGTGGTGCGCTTCCAGATCAAAGGGCACATTCCGGGGGACTCCCTTGAGTAACTTTCTAGTTCCCATATTCAAACATCCTCCAGGGGCATGCACCAAAGAAAGTGACTGAAGACGAGCATTATCGATCACACACGACAGTTACGGTAAGCTAAAGGTATCATCAGCCAGTCACAACATCAGGCAAAGTGAAAGACACGTCTACACTTCAGCAACCAGTCTCTGTTGATATGTGTATTCCAGCCAGTCTGTGTCACTGCAGGCTTAGGAAAACACGACTGAAACCTCCAAGACGTCTGCTGCAATACGGCACGAAAACAGCATCCTGAATGATAACCCTTCCGTGAAAGTGTTCGCCGAAGTTACCTGGCATATTTGACGTCATGGTTAGTAAACTGCGTCATGAGCATGCGCTTCGGGGTTTATAAGTTCAAACCGTACCAGAGGCATAGAATTGCAGCTGTTTTTCTACTTAGAGTTCGGTTTGAGTGTAGTCATAATCCAGCCCACCACAAAAGTCACTTTCGAGGCTGCCGTTACTCACAGAACAAAGTGCTGTCCTAAAAAAAGAGAAAGCACACAACAAAGACTGAATGGTTTGTGTGAAATTTACGGTCAACCAGTAACATTACAGTAACAATAAATACAATAAGATTGTGCTGAGGCACCAGAGATTTATTGACCACGTTTCTGGGAATAGAGGGGGGGCTGGGGGGGGGGGGGGGGGGGGGGGGGGGGGAGGTGGTGACACACTGATGTGATCTGACTGTGCCCCAAACAGATGAGAAAAGGAACAAAAGAAGGACAGCGGAAGGAGGAGATGGAATAGCCTGGGAGTCACGGTAGGGCGGGCATCGCCGTCCCACACAAAAAGCCATTTGGCAGCAGCGCACTGTCTCCCCTAGAGGGGGGTCTCAGGGCAACACCGCATCAATAGCTTCTTGTACACTGCTGATGCTGGGACTGCGATAAGACAAGCTTAGACTTGACTGTACACGGGGCAGTCGGGGCAATGCCTCTAAGGTGGAGTGGACGGCCGAGGCAACAAAACACATCACGTCGAAATCAGACGATCAAGAAATGACCATGGCGGTTTTTTTTTTTTTTTTTTTTTTTTTTTACAGCGTATGGGAGGATGGAACGGTCACAAAAGGGAAGGAGTGTAACATTGGTGCTGTCTTCTTCAAAGCAACATGAAAACAAAACAGACAAATACGAAACAGCAATTATTTACCTCCTCAGAACGAACGAAAAAAAAAAAAAAAAAAAAAAGACTAAAAATGACAAAGTTACGTAAAGACAAAAAATTGGGAGACTTTGCGAAATGTTTATGAAAAGACTGAAACTGCGGACATATTTTGCAAACTTTGAAGGGACTAACTAACACACACACACACACACACACACACACACACACACACACACACACACACACCTAGCAAAACTTTTAGCTGGAGACCAAAATTAAGGGACGGATTGAAAAGCGAGGCATAGTGTTAGGCTCAGAGAGAGAAAAAAAAGCTAGGATCTCTCTCTCTCTCTCTCTCTCTCTCTCTCTCTCTCTCTCTCTCTCTCTCTCTCTCTCTCTCTGTCTGTCTGTCTGTCTGTCAGTCTGTCTCTCTCTCTCTCTCTCTCTCTCTCTCTCTCTCTCTCTCTCTCTCTCTCTCTCTCTCTCTCTCTCCATCCATCCATCCATTTATCTATCTCTCTATCTATCTATCTATCTATCTATCTACCTAGACACCTTTTAGTGGAGTGAGTGGAGGTAAAGGGGATGAAGGAGGTTAGGGATTTCTTTTTTAGTGCAATATCTCTACAAAGAATAGTTTTGTGGTTTGCAGCATTTGAATTTACACAAGTCTCTTATTTCTTCAACAAATTCTTTTTGCTAGTGCTTTGGGACAAAAAAAAATATTATTTGATGCCCCCAGATCTACACAACAAAATCATTAAATGGTAAGAACAGCAACAAGACTGGTGAGTGAATCGGGTTTGTCCTTTGGTTAGCCTTCTCTTCGTTGTTTTCTGTGTGTTGAAGGGATTTAGCGGGTAGGAAATGGGAGAGAGGGGATTAAGGGATTCTGGACCACCCTCCCGCCCATCCCTCACCGCCTCGCCCGACAACAAGAACTGGAAGTGCCTTATAGAGAGCAGCACTCCATAAAAAAAAATCCCGATAAAAGCACTTCATCAACTATTAGTGATGACAATGAATGGATTAGGTTGCCAGTGTTTCCCTTATTCCCTTCCGATTTTTGCCTCCCCCCCCCCCCCCCCCCCCCCCCCTATCTCGCCGCACCTCCCCCTCCAAGCCCTTCTCTCTCCCCCTCCTACCTCTACCCCGTCCATCCCTCTCCTGAACGACGCCTATTTCACTCGGAATTCGAGAATAAGTGCTGTTGCTAACCTCTTAACACCCCCCCCCCCCCTCAATCCCCCCCATGTCTATGTTCAACAGCTTTTTCTACCGCTACAAAGAAATCAGGCAACCTATACCTCACTCCCCAGTTTAGACAAAGTTATCCGCCCTTGCATATGACACATATAAGCCTCAAACATTAGGCCATTTCTGCCGAGAGTGACTCTTTCTGTATGGACACAACTACAGATTTGGCCTCACTCTAAAGTGTGGTCTTATATAACCATACCTGAAAGTCAGGAGTATTGTCACGAACTGTCCAAAATTAGCTCGTGGCTGTCAGCGAGGTTTTTTTTTTTTTTTTTCAGCTCTTAGTGTCATCCTGCAGTTTATCAACCCGCTGGATCATTACGGCGGCAGAGATTATCGATCTGGTTCAGAGAAACGGTTTAAATCGCGATCAGTGACAGCAGGAAAAAAAAAAAAAGTGTAATATAACAACGCAGCCCACAGCACGTGACGTATTCACATAGCGACGGTTCTTTATAATACCTTGACAGTCAAAGCTTTTAATGTGTGTTTCTCTTCTATGGGAAGTCCACGGTAGTCACATCTAGTTCCGAAAATAGAGTAAAGGTCTCAGTAAGCTAGGCATAAAACTACTTAATTAAGGTCTGTGCGTCTCTCTTACTGTCTTTTATAACCTAAGAACCTAAGGGGTGGTAACTCTTTCATTTCGTTCTTTGTTTTTACTTTCTACTATTTTGTTGATTTAAGGGACTGTATCCCGCTCAATAATGAGCATGTCTCTCCCTTTGTACACACACACACACACACACACACACACACACACACACACACACACACACACACACCTCTCTCTCTCTCTCTCTCTCTCTCTCTCTCTCTCTCTCTCTCTCTCTCTCTCTCTCTCTCTCTCTCTCTCTCTCTCTCCTCTCTCTCTCTCTCTCTCTCTCTTTATTTTTTCTCTCTCTCTCATTGCCTGTCTATCTGTCTTTGCATTTGTTTCAATCTATGCCTGTCTCTTCGTCTCTCTGCCTCCGACTTTGTGTGTGCGTGCGTGTGTTTGTGTGTGTGTGTGTGTGTGTGTGTGTGTGTGTGTGTGTGTGTGTGTGTGTGTGTGTGTGTGTGTTTGTGCGTGCATGCGTGCGTGCGTGCGTGCGCGCGTGTGTGCGCGCGCGCACGCGTTTGTGTGTGTGTGTGTGTGTGTGTGTGTGTGTGTGTGTGTGTGTGTGTGTGTGTGTTTGTCTGTCTGTCTGTCTGTCTGTCTGTTTGTCAATGTGTCTGTCTTTCTCCCTGCCTTTCTCTTTCTTGATTTTTCGAATTTTTGTTACATTGTTTTATTTGTAAGATAGACCGATAGCCAGCGAATGAGGACATAGATGATGAGACCAGTTTGATTTCCACTAACAAGAAGAGCTGATGAAATAAACTAAGAAGGGTAAAAAAAAATCAATTTCCATTAGCAAGAAAAGTTTGCAAGAAAACTGACAAGGATAAAAAACCCAGTTCCATTTCTACTGACAAGAAGAGCTGTCAAAATGAGCGCAAAAGGACAAAAAAGCAACTACGATTCCAAAGGAGCTAACAAAATAAAAAAAAAGACCGCTAACAAAATAAAAAAAGACCGCCCGGAGTCCCCCGAAAACGGCAAAAGAGAGCACATTCCAGACTATTTTTCCAATAACAGGACGAGCTAGCAAAATAAACGAAGAAGGGCTAAAACAGTAACAACTCAATTTTCCAGAGACAAAAAGAAAACAAAAGAAGGGCAACCCTTTTCTCCTCCATTTCCACTAACAGAAAGAAATAGGAAAGCGAGCAAAGAAGAAGAAGAAGAAGAAGAAGAAGAAGAGAAAGAAGAAGAAAGAAGAAGAAGAACAACAACAACACAACAACAACATCAACAACAATAACAACAACAAAGAATTCAAAGTGACTTAATTTTTCAGTTGGTAGTCTAGTTCATTCACTTTTTTGTTTTGTTTTCATCAGAATCCAGCCGAGTATATTCTCTCAAACCCAGGGCGGATCTTTGCAGCAATTTCAGATATGGTTAAAGCTGGCAGAAGATGGGCATGCTTTATACACCGTTGGCACGTCATTTTTCAGCCTCCGCTTCTGTTCCATCGGCACCACAAAAAAGGTCTGTGCAAGCCATCTACGGACCTTTTAATGCTGACAGCTGCACATCTCTTCTCTTTGCTCTTTCTTTCGGGTTGTTCAAACCGTTCGTCAAATCTCCATGTGATCGCCTCATCTGCAGATTAAAAAAAAAAAAAAAAAAAAAAAAAACACCGTGTGAGCATTTTCTAATGGAATGTCATCAGATTACATTTTCTCGTTCCCCACATCCCTGCTGACCCCTCTTCAAACATGAAAAACAAACAAGATAAAGCACAGAAGAGGTAAACAAGGCTTACTGTCATTGTTGTATTTTGGGTGCCTCGGTTTTAGGGCATCCGCATAACACCAAAGACATGTCTTAGCTCAGATTTATTGTATTGGAGCACAGCTACATGACTAGCACAGCTACATGACCACCCCTCCCATCACCCTTCTCCCCCCCCCCCCCCCCCCCCCCCTCTACCTCTACTCACACTCGTCTCCCGCCTCCTACTTCTCTCCCAGTTCCTCCCAGGTATACCAAAACTAAAAATGGCAACAAGGTGTTGGGAATATTAACACAGTAGCATGTCCTGAATGTGGAACTTCTCAATGCAAGTATTTGAGTTTTCATGGCATCTGTTAAACCCCAATAATGTCTCTAAACCCATATTCCTGAAATACGTGAGCCTGTATACGTAGCTTTCCCTCCCGCTTTATTCCCTTACCATTGCCCTCTCCCTCCCTCCAACCCCCCCCCCCCCCCCACAACACATGGAGAGTCTCATATCAAAGCGATGTGAATCAATCCTTTGTTCCTGTCTGCATTTTGTTACATCGTTTCCTTTTTCCATTTTTTCTCCCATTGTTTCAATCATTTGTTCTTTCTGACGGTCATTCTTTTGTATTGTTCTTTCTTTTTTTTTTAATCTCGATCTTTCCCCTCTGTTCTCTTCTTCATCAGCTCCTTCTCCTCCCTCTTTGTTACACAAAATTACTTCATTTAATTTACGAACAGCGGGAACAAGTTGTATTACAGCTTTGCCTTGAAGACACCTAAAAATGACTCAAAGAAAGAGTCAATGGGAAAGCTTTCCTTAGTGTAAACACGGTTCAGGGTTAACTGCTGTAAAGCAAGACGACGTCCACGTTTTCACACCTACTTAGGCTTGCAGGCTGTTTTACAGAATCATCTTATTTCTTTTTTTTTTCTTTTTTTTTTTTCTTCTGTTTCTTGCCTGTTCCCTAAATTTGTTTAGTATACAATGATAGATCGCACCAGCTAGCAGTCTCTTGACTCGTCTCAGCATTAAGCCAGGTGGTGATACTCAGATAATCCTTTAACAGCTCTAGCTGGTTGTTTACCCTTCATATTTGACACACTCCTTGGGATCTTTGGGAAAGTGAGCACGTATTTTTGTTTATAAATCTTATTTGCTGCGTGATTCCAAAAAACAGAATCCAGTTTGGCATTGTGTAGGGGCTCTCAGCGTGTTAACACACAGAGCTGGCGATCATTTTCCTCCTCTTCAGGAAGTGGGGACCTGCGGGACAGGGCGCGAGAAAGGGGGAAAACAGGGGGAGGGGAGGCTGGTTTGAACTTTGACATTGCACTTGTGCCGAGCACTTTGTTTTTCTAACGTCTCATCATCTGTAGAATCTAAACGCCAGTGACTCTAACACCGCTCACTCCCGATCTCCATGCACAGCCACATCCAGATTGGGTCCTGTTTCACAGCCAGCACTAGTAATCCCCAGAGAGCTACACCGATTGGGTCCTCGTAACGCAGCACTGTCCACGCTGCTGAGACGGTTTGGTAGTGGTGTTTGGTAGTGGCGTTTGGTAGTGGTGTTTGGTAGTGGTGTTTGGTCGTGGTGTTTCGGTGCTTGGTACGGTTTGGTAGTGGTGTTTGTAGTGGTGTTTGGTAGTGGTGTTTGGTAATGGGTGTTTGGTAGTGGCGTTTGGTAGTGGTGTTTGGGTGGTGTCTCGGACGGTTTGGTGGTGGTGTTTGGGTGATCTGGGATGTTATTACGCAGGACAACACCATCTGAGTTCCCTGTTCATGAGAAAAGTTTCCGGAGTCACACTTAGTGAGCATTCCTCCACCACCACCACCACGCCCACCCATTGGCAGTCCCACAAACCGGGTATTTACCGTTTTCCACCAGTATGACAGCTGTTTTGCGAAGACGTCAAGACATTCGATTTCACTGCAGGCGGTTTGGTTGCATGAACACTGAGGCATGAGAGGGTCAGTGGTAATTTTACGGATGAACAACCGAACTTCAGTGCAAGTAAGGTCCCAGAATTATAGGGATCATTGAAGATGCACACACACATGAACCCACGAACTTAGCGTCTCTGCAGTTCAACGCTATAAGAACGGTGGATTTCGCTTCTCGTGGTTACTTCTCGTTTGACATAGGCTGAGGAATCTGCCTGCAGGTTTCGAAAGATCAGCACAGCGAGACAGTTGTATGCAAGAATTCCGCATCATTGGCTGAGGGATCTGCCTGCAGGTTTTGAAAGATCAGCACAGCAGAGACAGTTGTATGCAAGAATTCCACATCATTTCAGCAGTGTCAGCGAAGTGGCAAGTCGATCATTCGCCGCCCGTGAAAGCTTTGACAATAATTCACCTCAAGACGTTTCTATCAAGATGAACTGAAACAAATCACTGGGAAAACAGGACGTGCAGGACCAGAGTTTATAACGTCCTGGTCATTTCTATGATGATCAGTTTGGATGATAAGTGATCCTGATGATACTGCAGTGTTCCTTTTTAACCTGAGCCTTTAGGGCGGAGTTACATTCAATCCTTCATTCTACATTCCAACTTGAGATTAATCGGCCCAAGAGATACAGATATCTGCTGCACTAGACAGGAACTCTGAGAAACCAGTTTGGAGACATGGTCATTGTATGGACTAAACAAGCTATGTGGATCACGACTTCTTGAGACTCCCCATTTCTGGGTAGGATGTAGTCAGGGCTGACGGCCCTTATAGTGATATAAAGACTGACAAGGTGCACGCCTATGATCTCTCAGCTGCTAACAATGGAACTAACTACTACTACACCACAGTGGCTTGTTTTGAATGTGTGTGAACACATTGCAGGTAAATGATCTGTTCTATTGTTTTGTTTTCATTTCTATTGTCAGGCACAACCGAAGAATGTAATGAATGTTTTGCGTTGCCATGGTTTTAATGTGGAACATATGAAACGTTATATATTGCTCCTTTTTGCAGCAGGTAGAAGTTGAAACACCTTTTCAAAGAATGTTTCAAGTGTAACTTTATCCTCTTAGTCCTGTCATTTACATACTGGTCCGTGTGACATGCGCATCGCCATTTTCCTCCTGCATTCGTTTCTCTTAGAATCCTTGGTGATCAATGACAGGTTTTATCACTGCTTGTTTTTGGACCATTGGCAACCATCGTTTTACATTTGTCATGGTCTGTTTGTCTCCACTGCCTCCTGAGACTCCCATCAGGGTATGCATTCTGACCCGGGATTGGCTGGCTTGATCTCGCTGTCGTTGATTCGTGTGTGATAGAATCAGTTTATTTTCCTGTCAGAATGGGTTATTGCCACATCACTACATCATCAGTCAGGAAGACCAGAGTATGCTCTTGGTCTGGATTCTCTATGACTTTCCCGCAATAATGGATCGCCAGGGGCACAGTGCTGCTTATGGTAT